>JBCEWB010153822.1:0-2500 GCA_039654565.1 Peronia peronii
CCCCCCCCCCCCCCCCCCCCCCCCCCCCCCCCCAATTGCGTGTGTTTGAGGCGAGGTATATGTCCTACTTTTCATGTTCCATTGTTTGCTCTCACCATTCTCCACACTAAAGGTTTTCACAAAATGTATAAGAATTATAATAAGAAGATGGTCAGGTTCCACGGTGCATTTCTCCCATGGTTTTAACCCTTTCACTATCAGTCGGTCTAAGTTTGGCTTAGAGTGCTTCTATTTTGTTTGTTTTTTTTTTCAACATATACACTTTGATAGAAAAAGCGTATCTTCTTGCACTTTAGTATCTTGTGAAATCTCTCAAATGGCCAGCACGCCTATTATTTATCAGTCATACCAGTAATAGTAGATTATGCCTTCCTCATCTGATAGGGCATTTTTTTTTTCCTTTATGCACCAGTCACACCAGAGTTAATGCCGTTATAATACTACAGAAAGATTGTCTGCAGATAAGAGAAGAGGGCGTTCGCTGAAAGTTGCGTCCCTGCTGAATCTGCATCAGGTGGTTGTATATGGAAGTTTTGAAGGTCATGATAGCAGTTCAATGTAAGGGTAAAATGGGCAATGACCGCATCTGATGAGCGCACAGAAAGCTCGAGGTCCTGGTCTTGAACCGTGGATAGAGTTAAGACGAGAGTTTTCCTTATCATTTCACGATTTTCCGGCTATTATATAGATCTAGATATATATAAAAGGAGTGATTTACATCGGCTCATGCCAATAGTCAAACATCTTTCACTGTTGGTGCACTTCTGGATAAACCAAGGTCAGTTTCAATCTTATTTGCGGACTAGCAATGTCACCTGCCTAAAATTGCTCAACAACATAGAGGTACTCTATGCCAAGATATGTGAAAAATAGCATTCTATACTAGATCTAATTTCTTTCAATTCCATAGTAACCTGCATTATCAACTATCGTAAAGGTCTAAACAATGATATTCTCAAGATATTATAAAACGTATTTTGCATCATTGACTGATTTGTTAAAATTTCAGAAAACAAAGCACGGTCTTCGCATTCAGAGCAAATATCCCCTTCTATATTTATTTATATAGATCTGTACCTTATCAATGTATACTTATTTTTCTTTCTACATCATGTATATTTATATGGCATTATTCTCGTGTCTTTCACATGGGACGCTATGCAGGTAAAAAGCAAAATTCTTCTGATCTTTTAACTGGCATTGACAAGATGATATTTTGCCACTATCTTTGTCCAGCTGAAAAATATTTGCACTAAATCAAAATGCACAATTGTATATTTTATACATATTAGGAGCCGAGCTTGAGCTCATGATAGAATGGCTTTAGACTTTTTTTTTTCTGAGAAGAATTTGCTTTATAAAAGGTATTGTGATGTATAAGACCTTCTTATCATTCAAAAAAAAAAAAATGTGGATATCAAACATTTTGACATGACCTTGACAATTACAGAGATAGATTTAGATCTAATATTTATTAAGTATGAACAGAAATTGTCCATTTCTTTCTTTATAGCTTACAAAGTTATTTGTTTTTAGCAACATACATGGTTCGTAGCTCTCAGTGCAATTACTTTAGTGTTTATAAGTCTTACATATTCAGTCTAAATAATGATGAGGCAAGGGGAGAGATAATGCTGTGATAAATGGTTCGGTTCGAGTACTTGCTCTGATTCAAGAATGATCAGCTGAAATGTTTCTAACTTACTGGTTTAAATCAGACGAACAGTATTGTATTGTGGATTGGTTTTGTTGTTGTTGTTGTTGTTGTTGTTGTTTCATCTGCAACAGTCAGAATAGCAGTTGGCATTTCACCAATTGTCAATTAATAGAACACAAAATTTCAAATATTGAGCCCTTGCTTTGACAGTCAACAAAGTAACTGAAGGTGAGAGCTGCCGACTTGGCCAGATGATTGATCTTGAAAACGGATGCTCTTTTGCGAAATTATTGAAGCGACCTTTGTAAAATTCTCTGACCTGAAAATTAATGGTGGTATTACAAAAGAACATTCTGAATTGTAGTCCTTTCTTGCCCCTCTGACACCCGATGTCATAGCACTACCAGACACAAATATCTCGGCCATATGACGAAGGAGCGGAGCGTACGTATAATTTTTCTATATTAAAAAAAAAAAAAACGAGAATTGCATTCTCGCAAAACGGCATATTGATATCACTATCTCATTCTCCCGGACTAGTGCCTAATCATGTAAGACTTTTCATGTGAGTATGAGGACTACCTTTCAAACTTACTGTGATTTCAAGAAAAGGCGCGTTAATCTTACGCCCATTCGTGAGATTTGTGACGAGAAACAAATCAATGATGAGAAAGAGGGAAGAGAGGTGATTTTTTAAATTAATCATCAACATTTTTGAACCCCAAAGTAATCTCTCTCCAGTGGTAAAAAAAAATTGCTACTATGGTTATCTACTATGAGGCTGTTACGGTAAATCAGAGGATAAAGAAATCGTTTTAAAGTTAAAGCAAACTTGTCAAGGCT
>JBCEWB010153822.1:5000-10618 GCA_039654565.1 Peronia peronii
GATCCTAATTCTGAGATGAATGAGTTAATTTAAACTGTGGTAATCTTTGAATTTCTCAGCGTTGGTTTGGTCATAATGCAGTAGAGAAGACTGGACTTAATACGATCAGTGGAGTAGGCTGGGCTCGGTCGGTCACTACCTCTTTTGTCGTAATCATCCATGTATTCTTTTCTTCCATCTCACTTTCTTACCTTCGTTCTTTCCACTGATTTACTGATTAGCCTCAGCAAATTGCAGTAGGCCTGTCTTTAGTCCCTTTTTCCTATCACTTGTTATCATTTATTATTTATGTATTTTTTGTCTGTGTAATTTGATCAATAACACTATTATTTTTATTTGGAGGGGCATCTAAATTCTTTAAGCTTTAAATGTATTGCGTCTGTCACTCACAGCGAAGAGTTTTAGTTCTAAATTACCTATACATCCCGTGTTTTTTAGTGTTTTTGTTATATGCGCTTCCTTCCATAGTCCAGTCGGATCCCTGATTTGGAGCGCCGACGCTCTGTTCTAAATTGGGCCGGAAGTTACCTGGTCTATTAATAATATGTCTGTGTTGTGAACAGTTCTTGCCAATGGGGTTTGTGAGTAGGCAGTATTTTGGACAATCGTAGGTAGTGCAGTCCCAAAGGACAGTGCTTGATGCACCAGCTGGGGTCTCTCTTAGGGTTGTAGACAACCCCTGGTGTGGCTATGCAACCCAATTTTGGAGTGACAGTTTCTGATACAGTTAGTGCAGACTAAACAGGATGACTGGGAAAAAACAGAGGCTGCTCGTTGTTTGCAGTGTGCTCATTTCTCTGCTGCCTGTTGGGTTCTGTCTTCCCCAGCTTGTCTGATTCCTCTCTGCACCATTTGACTCCAATGATCACGGTCGTCAGCAGCTGTTTCCCAGCCATCCTGGTCAATGTTGCAAACTTTCAGAACATGTTTGAACACATCCTTGAACCCGAGAGTGAGGTGTTATGTGCGTCTGGTACCTGTGGCAGGTTGGCCATAGAGTAGGTTCTAAGGAATATGCTCATCTTCCTTGCGACGTGCATTGAAGAGCCACCGCAGACGTATCTGATTCAGCATGGCGAATATGCTTGGGATTCCAGTTCTGGCCAGGATGTCACTTTGCGATATTCTGTCCTGTCAGGTGATACCCAGAATGCGTTTGAGGCAACATATATGGAAGGTGTCAAAACATTTGAGCTCCATCACCCACTGAAGCAGGCAGACGTTGGCGAGCAGCACCTTACTGAGTGGGGGCTGCCCAGCTTGAAGACGGCGGCAGCTGACCAGAAGGATTCGATGATCCTTCCCACCGTCGGAGATAACCTGTGCCGTTTAACTCTACGTCAATAGAATGTGGACTTAATAGTCCCCGTAACTGCTCCCTGGTATGTCGGTTCTTTGCTGCAGTTGTGAAGCTGGGTTGATCTTTTCAGGGCCGAACCTGGGCGAGAAATATGGAAATCTTGTGTTACTCACGCATCAGTATCCCTCTCTTGACCTCGCCCGTGGGATCCAAAGGAGTGCAGGGAACTACCGGAGGGAAGTCAAAGGCAGACGTCCAGCCATCTTAGGGGCTCCACTTCGGATGTTCTCCCTGGGTTTACTCCCTTAGCATTTCCTTATCCCGAGGCAGCAGAGCCATCATCCAATGGCCGAGGCACGGATGTTGGAGCAAGGGCGTCCATGGACCCAGGGTCTTTGTGCTCCCAGTCTATCCAGCACTCCCAGGCACTTCGTGGGTTTTACATCAGACTTGTTCCTTGTCCCGAATGAGTGGCCTACCAATGCTGCCGGATCCCATCCACCCGAATTTTGGAATAAGAGATTTCCTTCTCCTAGGCAGATTCGCAATCAAAGTTGCAGGCTCACCCCGCCCATCCTGTTATACCACCGGGTACTAGTCGAGCCAAGAGACAGCAAGCTGTGTGGAAACAGGGATGCCACTGGAAGGCGTTGCTGTGGGCACTGTAAAGTGGGAGAGGCCATTGCAACAGCCTAACAGCCTGGCGAACCAGACAGTAGCTACGAGGCGATCACTACATTTGGAAGGGAGATCGAGTTGCACATCACTTTCTTCTGTAGTGAACGGTAAGTCCGGCACCAAGGGCTACTCCCCTAGCCGTATGCACTCCCGTGTTAACCTACGAGGCAGTACGGTTTTTTGTCAAGGGATTCTGACTTGGCCTGTCGTTTTCACAAAAGTAATCCATTAACCCACTAGGCAGTGGGAACAGATCGCAGTTAGTACCTTCTTATTGTTATGAGGTAGCACGGAAAACCTGACCTGACTATATTTATAGGTGCACACATAGAAGGTTGCTGAACACGAAGGAGAAGCATGTGATAGGGTGAAACAAAGTATAAGAAGATGGAAATTTCCAGTTTTCATTTTTTTTGCATGTTGGTTTGTTTTGTGGAGCCAAAAAAGAAATTGTCATCATGGCCCATGCCTGTTGAAATGACTCGTGACGTACAAAGTTCCGTCTATCTATTTTTTTTTCAGCACCGCCTTGACAAAACGTTCATCAGTTCTTACCTCTGCGATTATAATCAACATTTTTCATGCATTCCACCATCTAAAGATCTTACCATTCTTCCTCACATCATTGTCCTTAACATTTATTTCTGGAACCAACCCCTCATCCTCTTTCATTGCATACTCCACCCTCAGTTCTGTCTAGCTAACAGTGCTTCCGTCTGGCTTTCTTTGCTCTATCCAGTGCCAGTTCCTCTAGTCAATAGTTTCCTCAAAAGTATCTGTCTGGCCTATTCAAACAGCTCTTCAGTCTTCATCTTTCCTGGTCACTGTATTCTGAGAATGCTTCTACCCAGCAGTTAATGAAAGTTTTATGCAATTATTTTTGGTGATCATAGCCCCGACCCAAACTATAAATTGATAGCGGTTTTACATGAGAGTTGATCACTGTCGTCATTATAATCGAAGGCGTAGAGGGGTAGAAAATTGTTGATTAGTGCTCGTACGGTCTTCTCAGTTGTACATTCTGAGATAGGATAACACAGTTTCTTCTTTCTCATCACTGCAGCATTTTGTATTGTCTAGTCTTACCAATATAATGATTTGCCATAGCAATGCGATAGTCCAATCCAGAGTCCGTTTTAACATTTTAGAGAAGGTCCGAATTTGCAAGAAATGAAGAAGTGACCGATCGGATCTAATTTTCCATGACTCTGTCAAGTGACATCGAGTTTTTATGTGAATTGCTTTGTGAGAGATTTCAAGACCATACTTTTTGAATATACACTTGTCTGTTAATCTCTTTATTTGGTTCTCTATGGCCATTTTATTTTATTAAAAAAGTCATATCCCTCGTCTCGTTTTCCTATTTTGCATTGGTAGTTTTCAGGGGGTCTTAATGTCCTTTCTTGCAACTCTTTCAATTGACATTTGGAATTTATAGCTGAAGTGTCTTTCTGTTCCTCTTCTACGCCATTTGTTGGAGCATGATTCTGAATGATGTTCATGTTAATCTTTTACTTCTTGGCTATGGAGGATGCCATCAATATCCACGACCCATGTGCTTTTGATTCTTGATACTCATATTATTATGGAGTGTATGACTCAACATTGATGTCGTGTCTTCTGGATGTATTTTTCCCCTTGTTTTCTCTTGATCAGGAGATCTCCTGAAAATAGACATTCCTCCCCACATGGGAACCAGTGATATTCGTGTATTCCTGATAATTATATTCTGACGATAGCTGTCAACAATTTATGCAGCTACATGGCATGGTCGTCGAACTGCACGACCCAGTCCGGCGACAAAATTGGACGGGGGAGGTATCAGTTTAACACATGTAATAGTTTGAGCTATTCCACATTTGTTTTGTTAAACTGTGATGAAAAAAAAATATATGTATTTCTGCATCTTAAAAATCACATAATATTTATACGTTAATAGCTCAACTGTGAATATTAGTTGATACATAATGCAAACATTATAAAATAGCTGAGTTGACAAAATGTTCTTATATTCTGTGACTTATCAGGATTAGGTAATTGTGCACTCGTGTCTGTCTGGCCTTTCAGACATAGGACAGGTAGGGCTGCCAAATGTGAATGTATGTCCCATTTTATGTAACAAGTCATAAGAAAAGTGGGAAATTTTGAGAGAGCGAGAATAAAAGAAAGAAAGAAAGAAAGAAAAAGAAAGAAACAACGATTTTGAAACGCCTTTCTTTCTTTCTTTCTTCCTTTCTTTCTTTCTTTCTTTCTTCCTTTCTATCTTTCTTTTTCTTGCTCGCGTAGTATGAGGTGAAATATTTTAGATTTCAAAAGTTTTATCCATCGTAAGTGTCTACACCTATCTCTGAAATAATTTTAATTTGCCATGAATCTCTTCTATGTTCATGACGTGCACTTTTAATATTGACTGAGAACCTTCATTAATAGCTTCTTTAATTAATTTCCAGCTATAATTTTTCACTGAAGATTCATAAGTTTTGTGTGTGCAAACTGGAACTTGGACTGGACTGACGGCTGGGCTGAGACTGTGACAGGAGCTCGAGATCTTTTGCCCCGTGTTTACACAATCGCGTTCAGCACTTTTAAAATTGATTTTTCCCCTCTCAGCTGGTTTTTGAATTTATTTTATTTGTGTGAATATTGTGTCCCAGGAGTTTCCAATTTGCAAAAGCTGAAAAAAAAATATTTAAAAACCAGCTATTGATTTTCTTTTTTCAGGTCACGTTCTGTAATAAACAGCCCCGTGACCTTGTCATTTTGCGCTCATGGCTATGCATAATTATAGCTGGATGCCGCAGCTGAATGTTACCGTTCACTGTCTTTTCAGTCGGTGTGACCAATGATTTTGTGCTGGTATATTTCAATTTTAATTGGCAAATCTAAGTAATCAGCCCATGCTGTACTTTGTACACGTGATAGTTGTTATATCGAGCACTGGCTCTAGCTCTCTGCCTTTATCTAGGTATAATGCATTTATGAGCAACGAGGTATTTCGAGATAGGTCATACCATGAGCGAGAAATCATCGCTCATCCATGGGCTTATTTACATTGTGTAGGTATTGACTTAGTGCCTATCAAGAGCTGCCACCCATGGTCAGACGGTGTACTCGAACCAGCGTGTGAGCAAAAATCGTGCGGTTATGGGACCGACTTCGAAATACCCCATTATCACATACTGATGTGCATAAACAGAAGAATGTCACTGAGGCGGTATTTGCCCCAAGATAGCCGTAATCATGCCTACGCTTCGTAAAAAGAAAGAATTAATTTAACAAAATATTATTATCAGGTTGCTCTGAATCACCCCATCATTTACTTTTTTTTTAAGACGGAAAGCCGTGATCAGATCAATAATTCTAAAAACGAAGTGTAGCACAAATTACCTAGACTTTTGTTTTAACTGAAGAATAATTTTAAAAAGAAACTGGTTATATGGGTCTTTTCAAAAAAATGTAGAACTTTGGCCATGTCATTTTTTGAAAAAGATATTTCGACTGAGAATCCCCAAGTTTTCTAAGCTTAACTGTGTGTGTCTCCACGTTCAGGTTGTAAAAAATCGTAGCTTAATCCTGATAAACATTAGAGATATCGGCTGCTGATGATAGGCTACCCTATGCTGTTTTCCTTTCCGTTACC
>JBCEWB010153833.1:0-25204 GCA_039654565.1 Peronia peronii
AAAAATTGGCAACTTCTAAAAGCCGAGATAATCCTACTTTCTTTGGATTGAAAGGCTTAAGAAAAACAAACAAACACACGGTCTTTGAACATGGCAAGAGAAGGGAAGATCAGGTATATCGATGACAATAGAATTGTTTTTTATCAGTTACCTGTAAAATACTAAATAGAGAATAGAAATGCAAGACGGACGTAGGCCTACTGAATGACTTATGATAAACTGTGTGCGCAATAAACGTTTCATATTTCATGATCGAGAGAGCGCATGCAGATGTTCTCTTTATTTTTAACTCGTTCAGAATCATGAATGTTCGTTGTCTACGTGTACAAAACAAACGGGTGTACGATCATTGAGATTCTATCTCAGTGGGAAATGCTGAAAATCTAATATATTTCAATGATAGTAATATTCAGTCTTGAGTATTACCTGATAATTACGCGTGTATTTCTGACAAGTGAAATTTCTAATCATGAGATTCAGTCCATATTTTGTCTTTGTTTGTTAGATATTGATTGCCGTTATATCTCCTCCTTTTGTCTATCTGCACTCATCAAATATTTAGACATACTGACATCATCCCTCATAAATAAATGAGAAGAACACTGTATCCTTTTAATACTTGAAAATGCTCTGAGAATTTGAACTACACAAAATATTCAAAGGCAAGGATAATTGAATGGGTAACAGCATGATAGACAGAAGCTTGATGTGGCCAATAGTTCTAAAGTATAGATGTTTATTTTTATCAAAGATGAAAATTGTGAACCAACAATTGGATTTTTTTTTAATCAAGAGTGGAACTGAAACACATAATCAATAAAGATTATGAATGCCTTTTTTAACGAGAAAACATTCATAAGATGAAGTAAGGCCACGAACATACCTGCCCAATCCTGAGGAACACAAAGAGATACTGGTCTCGAAGTCAGAGGCTGCCATTTGCTGAAATTTAGATGTTCATGTCATGGGCCATTTCACCTGGAATAAACATTCATAAACTGCTTGCTGGCACTAAAAATAGTTTGAGCCATTTCACTTTGGATAAGTGTTGTAGAGACATTCTTAAATTAGAATCACCAAACTGCATTTAACGCCCTGCAATCATGAATGAACCACAGCCATTCAGGTTGTTAGCATAATGTTCAAAGTCTGGGCGATCTGGTTTCTTGAAGGGACACCCTGAAATATCTCGAAATCTGGACGACAGAACTTTCTTTCCGCATGATGTCTCTTGGTCCGAAAACTGTCCAATGTATTACGTAGTAGTGACAAATTGAAAGTTCTTGCTGTTATTGTTGAGTTGATCCACTAGAAGCGGACAGATATATCACTGGCGGGGCAGGTCTTTCCTTGAAATTTAGAAGGATGAAGACTTTCAACATTCGACCGTAGTTCTGGTGGTTTTCTGAGACTATGTGGCGATTCAGCAAACCTAATCGTGGGTCTTATACCCGGCAAACTGACCACTAAGCTCTCAGTGTGGGTCCCACCCAGTTCTCCTTTCTTTCTTAACCACCATTGTTAGGAGGGGGTAGAGGGAACAGGGAGGAAAATGAATGGAAGAACAAGTGATGTAAGTTATTTATTCGCTTTTATAGACATAGATCTTGTTCTACTCACTGACCATTCATTTCGCATCATTAGGCCCAACCTATAGCATTAGGCCTAGTACAAGAAAAAAAAAAAAAAGAATTGGAGAGTTCATTTCAAGTCAAACCAGGGGTGTAATCAGATCCTAAACTGGTTTTGATTAAAAATATAATTCCGTAGGTCTACTGCCCATGACCAGATGAGGGTTCCCTCCCTGCCCTTTTCCCCGGCAATGGGCAGGTCCAGAAAGGTTAGTTAAGAGCATAATCAAATCAGTGACACGAAACGACATGGCGAGACCTTATGATTACATCAGAAAATGAGTAAGGCGTCGACAGAATATATATACCGTGGCTAAAGAAAGTCTCTTTATGACCTCTGTCAAAGGCGCAGCATTTGTGAGCCACCAGTTTATGAACATTCTCTTGCCGTTTCACGATCATTGATTTATTTACTGGCCACTGGTAAGGCCTAGGCATACAAACTGCAGTGGTATCATATCTAATCTGTGGTATTAATAAAATGGTCAAGAAATCGCACCAAAGCTCTTCTCAGTTTAGAGACATGATTTATTATTACTACTAATCAGTTTAGAAGTTCAACATAAAAACGTTTTCATTGACTTTATTTCAGTTTATTTTTCACATGAGAACTATTGCCTATGCACATTATTATCTGACTTCTTCCTTCCGAGATGAAACCTCGCCAACAGAGAACAACACTAATTGATTTTATGGGCAGGAAATTGACTTCTAAGGCATGTTCAAGTTGTGTGTTGACAGATCTATACTGAGACATTCTCTGTTCTAACCGTAATTCATTATAGTTTCCCTTGGTTGTTTTGGTTTTATTTCAGGCATTTTCTTTTTTTCTCCTTGTGGCCAGTAGAAAATAAAATCAGGTTTCAGGAAGTGTTTTGACCGTTGTTAAAGTGTCTTTGATTAAAGTGGAAAGTCTTCAGCTCATAAAGTCATTATATGAAAAATATTGTGCTCAGCTTATTTACTGTTAGCGTTGCCGCCCCTGTTGCTAATGGCGTTCGCTTGGCCTGCCTCGGCTGCCTCCAAATCTGAGCGGTCTCATGAAACCGAGCGGATTATGGCAAGCAGATTAACACACGACTAATGACAATAATCCCGGGTTATTCTCATACTTCACGTCTCTCTTAGTCTCTCCCGCCACAATAGCTCTGGTCCTTCGCTAAATCACGCAGTCGCACATACATAGTTCGTAAAATACATGACTGCTGTAGAATCAAAACTTGAGCCTTGGGGATTGTACAGGGTAGAAACTTTGAAACAATGTTGTCAGGAAAGGTTGACACGACTTTCTTCGCTGTCATCATTTAGTCCTTTTTATTTGATGTTACATAGTTGAGCGATTTTGGAGCGGGAATACGAGGCTTTCGCTTTCCAACAGAGGAGTCAGTATTACAATGTGTCCCGCTATTTCTGGCTGCGCTGGTTCCAATCATCTCTTTTTCCATTCTTTCTTTATTTCTTCTTTGTTTTTTTAAATTTTTTCCCCTCCCTTTACCGACTGCATCTGTTCTCTTTGCGCTACTCTTGCCCTAGGTTGCTACTCCCGTTCATCTATCGCTAGTTCACCTCCTCCCCCTCTCCCCCAAATGTTCGCGGCATCTTATGACGCTGTGATTGTGCCAGTGTGTTGTGGAGCGCAACTCATCTGGTCAGTCACAAATCCAGCAGCATGTGGCTTTGACGCCAAATCTATGGTGAGAAATCTTTATTTTGCTTCAATGCTCTCAGATAAGCATATTATCTATTATGGGGAGTGTTCATCTCTTTTGCTGTTTTCTAAATTAAGTTCAAGTATTCTTCTGAAAAGCTGGGTCAAAATTTGATATTTTAGGGATATTTTTTCCTTCCACTGCGGAGATTTCATTTGAGTATTTTTTTCTTTTAATATGATTGGGTTCCATGAAGTAATAAATACAATTGCAACTCTGTCATGTCTTCTTCTTCCTCCTCCTCCTCTTACTGCATTTTTCTCTTCACTCTCCCTCTCCCTCTCTCTTCCTCTGTGACCTCCTCTTGTTCTGCTGTTCATATCGTTTTCCAAACGTCTTCTTTCTCACAAAAATGGTCCCATGAACAGTTTTCTGAAAAAATTCGTGCATGAGACGCTGCAACCATATCCACACTTATTTATCTTAGTGTGTTGTCATAATAGCTCATGTTCGACTAAGCACAAACCTGGAAATCCCCGGCGGAGTGTTTGTATCCTCTACTAAAAACAAAACACCCACTTATGTGTATTATGCTCCACCACGAAATCCCACAACAATAAATCTAGATTTTGCCGACGCCGGAAGCACGTCAGTGGTTTTTCTACGTCATTAAATCATTAACACTACTCACTGCTATAATTATTTGGAGAGCATCTAGGTGCAATAGGCTCACAGCGATGAGTTGTAGTCATACAACTTTCCTACCCACCATAACAGGGTCAAACCGAAAAGTGAGGCAAATTTGTGAATAGTTTGGAGTGTTTGTACCCTCTGCTAAAAATAGAGGCGGTATTTCCAGCCTTTCACTTGGTCGGAACAAATCTATTATCGTCCAGTATTTTGTCAGATGGTATGCATCAGTGGACTATCTGCCATAGTAAAGACTTGGAGGCCACATACAGGCCCTCAAGAATCTGGAAGTAACTCCATGGGAGCATGATGATAGGGGACAGGGAGCAAAATTTGAGAAATGATATGAACAGAAAGCCAGGTAAAGGCATCAAAAGACACAGAGGTCATGGAGAGAGGGCTAGTGTCTGAAAAGGTGAGAATGAAAACGGGCATGGCAATGTGTACACATATACTCACATTTGAAAAATAATTCTGTTCTTTTTACCTTCATCAGCCCTGAGATAGTGGAACCTTGTGAACATATCTGAGCAGCAGGCTGAGATGTGTCGAGTTAGTTCCGGATACCGTTCAGTCTGTTTAACAAAAGGTCTGCCGATTTTGCTTTTTCTTCCCACCCCCCTCTATGTTCTACTACTTCGATACTTTCATACTGAAGCACGTACATCTATCAGAGATGCAAGTGCCCCTGTCTTGCAAGGCAGTAGAAAGTATATGTGAGTATATGTGTATGAGTGAGAGAGAAAAAAAAAGACAGATGAGGTGGAGAGAGAGTGAGAGCGCGCAAAAAAAAAGAGAAGGAGAGAAATGGGGGATAAAAATGATAGAGAGAAAGTACTACAAAAAGTATAGCAGGAAAAAAAGTCACAAACTAAGGAATGTTCATGACTTTTTGTTTGAGTCAGTTCCCACCGTTTTCTTCTCTTTTTTCTGCGGCAAGGCATTTCTTGTTTCGACACGCCTACTTTTATTTTTATATAGACGGAATATATCTAATCGTCTACTGTACTAATCTAACCTTTTGACACAGCTATGACTATTCAGAGTGAGTGCAAATAAGGGGGCAATTTTTATTGCTTGATAAGACAAAAATGAACAAACAAAACTAAACAAAAAAGAAAGAAAGAAAGAGAAGAAAAAAGACTAAAAAGCTCTTACAAGTTTTACATAGTCTTGACCTGCTTTAAAAAAAAAAAGAAAAAAACAACAACAAAAGATGCACAAAAATGGGGGGGGGGGGGGCAGACCAAAAGCCCTGGTCCAGTGCGGACATTTCACTTAAGGCATTACCGGTTACTAGATTACCGCATTACAGGCTAAATCTTCCTACCACCAGTAGCACCTAAAACCCTCCGTTCTCTTAAATCCCAGTCGATTGTGAGAACACTAACACATTTATCTGCTTAGCCTCCATGTATGAATTTTCTGATCCTCATAGAAGGGGGCCTTGCAATACAGACCTCCTTGAAGGTAAAAATACACGAGCTGGAATCGAATCACTGTTGACCGTGCATCAGAAAATGACGACAGGCGTATTAAAATTTTCGAAACGGTTATTGTCAGTCTAACACATGTATGGGCATTAGCTCATTCAGTCAAACTCATAAATTTGTTATTCATTTATATAATCATCCTAGAAATAATGGGATTTGTTATCACTGATATCATAGTTACCCATAACTTTTTCTTTCATTCTGTACTTTTTCTCTTCTTTCTGGTATTAGGCTTACATCAAATGGTAATTATTTTTGTGGATTAAGGTATGAATAGTTTTAATGTTGCTGTTTAATGATTTTTTAAAAATGGTTTTTGAATGCTTGCTTTGTGAAAACAAGCCTCTCAAGCAAGTGAATGTTCAAAGACACTGATCGCATGTTTATTATTGCATGTGCTTTGTTGAGCGGCAGTTGTGCCTACATGTAGTATAACGCGCGTAATCTACATGTTAGGGCCAGTATTACAGACCTCGGTAAACCCTAATTTCTTAACTTCGGTCAAGCACCGAACTCCGAGCTCACCCACAAAGGGTTTTCATTCTCGTCAATTCCTCCATCGGTGGATAATCCGCCCAAAAGATAATCCTTCCCTGTGTGGGGTGCTGGATTAGCCAGGCGGCGGTGTACCCAGACATGAAGGATCCTGCACGCCTTGCGCTAATGAAGGTTGGGGATAGATACCTCCACTGACCACAGAGGCTTGGTATCTAATGGGCTTAGCTCAGGCCCTGGGTGGTGCTGGTGGTGAAGGTGATCGTAAAGGCAAGAAATAACCTGTAGCGAACGTGTTTGTCCCTCCCCTCCCCCCCTCACCATCTGTGTCTGTGCATATTTCGCAGCATACAGCAGAAAGCGAATAGTGCATATTATGAACTTGTTTGGACTTAGGTAGAAGGCTTACTTTTAGTCTCGAGAAAAGATGACCTCTCTTTTTCCAACAAGCTTCAACTTGTATCTTTTTGCGACCTTCCAGAACACGTGGCAAAACTTCTCTGACATGAATAAAATGAAAAAAAATTGTATTTGGAAACGTTGGGCCCTTACACTGCAACCATCAAATTCTTCACCTCAGTGACACCTTAAGATGAAACAAACATGTAAATTCGGCATGAGTAACACTCCAAAGGGACTTCCCCACACACACATGCATCTAAAACAATAATGATAATTTAATTTATCACCATCAACTTTTTGAGATAATGTATTTCAATCAAAGAACAAGATTCCATAAACCTACCACATACGCACAGCATTAAGTCCGTGTAATAGGATGCTCTTGTGATAGTTCACAATTTGCATTTTGTAATGGACTCGCTCTGAATGTTGTGTTCAAATATCCATATCTCTAGCTACGTGGTAGCTGAGCCCAATTTAACTGTAGGTCTAAACAACTGCCTAAGATGTTGTGTCTCATGGTTTAAACTGCAGAGAAAAGTACACAATCTTTCTTCCTCCCCTCTTATAACTATTGTTGTTGCAATATTTAGTTATTGAATAATGACCTACAAAAAAACAGTGTTTACAGTGGACGTCTGTTCCACAATGTAAGAAAGAAGCTGAGTATTTGCCATCATATAACAATTCGCATTGCTAGACAAACTGAGAGTGCACTACCACCATGTGGTCACTGCAAAGAATCAAAGATTCAGGACAAATATCTTGACTACTCATATGTCGATTTTCTATCAAACTAAGCTATCAAGTAAAATCTTATTTCATACATTTTCATGAGGTGATTAGAATTTTGACTTGATTGTAGCCAGAGATATTGCAGATTGTAAAGACAGATTGTGATATTTTAGCACTAGCTAAAACCGAAAGAAAAATCGGCTGAAATGGACAGCTTAACACATAAATCTATATATATATTCACCTCATAACATCTTGGTATATTCACACTCATATAATGTGCCCATAAGAGCAAATATTTTCGTATTCAGAGATGTATGTTATTTCAATTTCTGAATAAAATAAAAAATATTGATAACATATTCAACTCCAATTTTTTTTGTTCAAGTCCAGTGACTTACTGTTATATCTCTGCTAAGCTCATGATAATCCATTATATTTAATGCTTGAATCTGTAGCCCAGTAGAGCCTAGCCAGTTACTATGGCTTTGAAGCTTTCGTGACCTATGTTAGTAGTTTAATTATTTTAGTAAGATGAATCAACAGTTAATACAAGAAATTCACCAGCCATAAAAATCATGAGAAATTGAAATGCCAGCCACAGTAAACATTAAACAGATACAAACAGGACAGATAAATGAGACCAAGAAAAATGTCCCAGTTAAAGAAAAAAATACACACATAATACTTCTCATTCTGATACTAGTTCTTTTATTCATCACTATGTAAACAGCTTTCATGTAATGGTGTTTATTTCTTTTGCTATTAACCATATTATAATATCTGGATTTTAAAAAAAAGGAAAAAACACATACGTGAATACACATAAATGAATATGTATCCTCAAGTACGCTCGGATATTTCCTTGAAACAATGGACAGTCAGCCAAGTGAATGGACAGCTCTGTCAAACACCAAAAGTTTTCATTTGGCTATGTGGGACAATCGATGGTGCTTTTACTACTGCAATACAATATTGCTGTGCCAAACTTTTGCCTTTTAACTTTTAAGACCTGTGAACCCTTTTGAACATATTGCCAATACATCGGCACAAATAAATGCCTTATCTAGAAGAATTTTGGACATGTTCATGTGAGGAAGTTTTGTTTTGTATTCGATAATGAAAACCGAACCGTACTATAATTGTCATTTTTTAAATTCTAGACTACTGCTTTTAAAGTGAAAAATTGTAGTCAACACTATCCAATATCTCTCACTATCATCCTCTGATGTTTTTCTCTTTTTCTAAATCATTTTTAGAAATGAATAAAAAAAACCAAGCTGCATCTATCAAAGTAAATAATAATATTAGAAAAGATTCCTCTTCGGTGGGGTTAAATGCAACAACAAAAAGGACTTTTGTGTCTTTCCCCAAAAGTTCAAGTAAAGAACACTGAAGAGGTCATACTAATTTGGAAAATACAAGGGCACTATGTTACCTCAAGTGTACATACAAATATAATACAAGAACTTCAATATCAAAATCTTGTTTTTCTTTATGTTTAGAATTACCTATGGTTATAATTGTTTGTTTCTTGAGTAAATTTTGATATATCTTCATTCTAGTTAAATGCTGATAATAATAGATATATAAATTCTTCACAACCATTCACCTATGAAGCTTATTTTCAAAATGCTTCTTTTTTTTTTAATTATACTTTATATAAGCAGTACATAGTAGTGTTGTTTTATTTACCATTAACCACATCATAAAATATGGAAAAAGAAATATGTTAATAAATGTACCTTTATATATATAGATTTTTTTGAAGTGACAAGTGCTGATGAGCTTAAATACAGGAGGGACCTCAATTCAGGCTGGTTGTAAACAAGTCAACTACTCTTGTCACCCAAGCTAACAATTACCATAATAAGAACCACAGTCTATTTTCCAGAGTTCATTTAAACTTGACAACATATTTTTCTTTAAAAAAAGTGATGAACAAACTGTGTGTTCAGATGTCCAGCTTCTAAACAGCACACTTTATTCATCTATTTCACAATATCAGATGTTGACATGACAAAAGAAAGTATCTGATATCAACCACAAACAAAATTCTAAATGATCATATCACTCTGGCAGATTGTATTTAGCACCACAAAATTTCAACATTAGCACAGAGACCTAAGGCCAGCATTAACCAATATATATTGTAAATGACCAACCACAAACAAAGTAAATAAATTTGAAACTATAACCCAGTCCAAACATATGTTTTTCTCAATGAGCATGATGAGAATTTATATTACTTTTCAGATACCTATCAACAGTTCTACTATCTCCATCTCACTCATTGTCTTTTTCTCTCTCTTTCACACATAATACAGAATATGAGACGTGACACGAAATTAAGTGCTTGTCAAATTTCGAGCATATGGAGTTATTGGTATAACTGTGAAGATTATTCATTTCCCTTTCTGTGTGTGAAATTTTTTTTTGTTCTACCTTAAGTAGAAGCTGAGATATTGGGGGTGACCTGTTGTGCAGCTGAATTTCGTAAGGAAATGGCCGATCATTTTTGTAAATCCTTATTAGGCCATGCCACTAAATTACAATTTTTAGGCTTTTACCCAATGTATTTCAACAAATTTGACTCTGAAATGTATTTTAAGATTGACATAGAAGGGTGCTGTGAAGAAAAAAAATTGCGTTAAAAATTCATTCACATGATTTCTCCGGTCGCCTGAGTTTGACGAGTGCCTGATTTCATTGCGTTGCGTCTCATATAATGTAGGAATCAGATAATGGATGCATTATCAGGAACATGTGTAACATGCTACGAAGATCTATCTCAGATGAATAAGCCATGCAAAAGTACTTGACAGACTCATCAATTAGACTAACAAGAATCTCTGCAAATTACAAGGACTAACTGCTCATTCATACAGTTCTCATCAGACAACTATCATACACTTCTTTCAAATTAGCTTGCCTTATAACTGTGTCTTCATGATTTCATGACAATCATTGCACGAAACAGTCACTGTGTTTTCATGTTAGCTCAGAGCTACGAAAAAGTATTCATCATCATCATCATTGTTCCTGTGACAAAGTCATTTTGGTCCATGTGGAGATATCAACCAAGCATCCCATTGCTCTCCATCTTCTGGGGTTCCCAGCAATGTGAGGACGATCTAATTGGTTCATTCTTGGCACTACCAAGCCAGGCCTTGTGTGGTCTGCTTCTTTTATTACTAAACATTGCTCAAGAGTGATATCAAAACTATGCAGTCGACAAATTCAAATATTGCAGTAATTTATGCCACAGTTGCACTGCTGAACCATCCATTCTCTAAACAGACTTTGTATACTCTCTATATTCTCTGATATCCAAGGCACAACATGCTGGACTGAAATGTAACACACCTGCCTTTAGCTGTTTCAAAATTTCAGCAGGAACTGATAAATGACACTTGCAAGAAAAAAAGAACAGCAATAGTTGTCTCCAATTAAAATAAAATATTGATAAAGTAAACAGTAAGTTATCAATAGTAGAAGTTGTCAATACATACTATCAATGGCTGACCAGGTTTCAAATTGCTGGCAAGATCAAAACAAGATCAGCCAATATTGTTTGTGATGACAATACAAATCGGATAAATAAATTGTTATACATGGTAGCTGTGAATTCATTCAATGGGTGACAAAGTTCTGATTGGAATAAAAGACAAGCACGATCTGAAGTAGTCATACTGGTTAGGTAAATAACCTGTTACAAATTATATATACGAATATAGTCTTGACCACATTCTTTACTATATGATGGTGCACCAATTTTTTTTGAAAACAACGAACTATAAAATTGATCATTATAGATTTATTTTTATTGAACACCTAAACAATCAAAATTTTTGTAAGGATAGGGACAGACACACAGAAAAGGAAAGTCTCATTTCATAATACTTTAAATAATCAGCACTCCTCAATCCCAAATGGTGTCCATTAAAGGAAGGGAGTGGGAAGGTTGGAGGAAGCACCTGGATTGGCCAGTTTGAGATCAAAATACTGATTTTAAGTTTTTTTTAATTTTTCTAAAGAGCAATCATTTCTGTACCAAATTATTTCTGTTCTTCCTATGACTAAAACAATTATTACAGACTTTTCTATAGATGGGGTATTCAAACTTCAACAAAATTCTCTATCAAGTTGAGGGAAAAGATGGACTTGTTAACTCTTTTATTTTCTTCCCCTATTGATAACAGCAATTACTGAATTCAACATAGGTCTTGAGAGGTTTTCTACTATAAAAAAAATCACTGGACTTTGCTCGGGGAGCGTACTCATTCAGATTTAGTGAAGTGAAAGAAATAAAATGTCTCTACAAGAGTATATTAGCTGATCAAATAGCAAACATAGGGTGCCAAGGCCACATCTGAGGCTCAAGAACAAGGCCCTCAGGGTCCAATAGAAAGAGAGGATTTCATATTTCAAGGCATATGGTTACTTCAGTGTCTTCTCTGCAAAATTGTAGAGTTTTATGCACACTGAAGTTGTTTTTTTTTTTCACAACTTATTTTACAGTCAACAGATTTCATTTTATGCATTTTTCTCAAAACTGTTTCTTTTTTTTTTTTTTTTTGCCTTATTTTTCTATCTCTTTCAAACTTACTCACATATTTTCATCCTATTTGGCCCACATACTTTCCTTGACTAATAAAGAAAGTGACAAGGGCTTTTTATTGTACTTCTTTTACTTTTCGAGAAAACATTTTTTTAATGAATAAAAATACCAATTTTGTACATGTATATACTTGATATAAGGCATTTTCAAAAATTCATTAAAAAAACAAAACAACTATCAATGAAACTTCAATTTCCTTTTGTCACTTTTGAGATATTAAATGTCAAAAATGACATGCACAGTTTAGAACAATTTGGTGTGGAAGTAACAGAGGGGATAGAAAAACAGGACAAAATACCAAGATGGCAGCAATTTCCTTTGTAACCTGACATGCTAGCAAGTTTCCAAGGACATACTCTGTATCAGACAGATATACCAATTACACATGCACACAACAAAATGATCTAAAGTAAAAGGCAAAAAACAAAAAAAAAGTTTTCAGGTGCCACCCTCTCCCTTCCCCCAACAAAATTTTTGGCAAGTAACAATGTCTTCAAAGAAAAATTTTTAACAGGTAAGAGAAGCATTCAAAAATTCTTTCACGGACAACAGTATCATCCAAAACAAAAACCCTTAACAGATAAGAATACCATTCAAAGAAATCTATGGCAGATTAACAATACCATCAACAATTTTTAAAAAATTTTTTACAAGGAACAACACCATTAAAAAGTCTTTGGCAAATAACAATGTCATAATTAAAAAAAATCTTTAACAAGTAACCCTACCATCCAAATAAGTTTGTTTCATGTGGAAAAAAATTACACACACACACACACAAAAAAAAACATTAAAAAACTATTGCTTTCTACAAAATTTCTTCTCCACACTGTTCTGGTGAAAGTTTGTTTTCATTATTTCATATAGGGAGTTATATTTTAACAGTGGTAAAAAAAAAATCAGTAGTTTTTGCTAGAAAACTCATCCTTAGCCCAGCATGAAGAACAAAAAATGGATATGAGAATTCTCATTGATCACACTGACTCTTTTAATATCCTCTAGTTAGATCTACCTCATGACTCAGTGGCTGGCCTGCTTGATACCGCTGTAAGTTATCCAGAAACGTTTTCACAGCCTGCAAAGCAAAAGAATGATAATTACAAAAGAGTGCTTTGTATCACTGATACAGCCCTGACCAAAAATATAAAGTGGTGGTGGTAATGGTAATGGCGGTAATAGTAGTAGCAATAAAAGTAGTAGTAGTAGTAGTAATAGTAGCAGTGGTATAGAAGTAGTAGTAGTAGTAGTAGTAGTAGTAGTAGTAGTAGAGGTAGTAGTAGTAATAGTTTTAGTAGTAGTAGTAATAGGATAGTAACAGTACTAGTAGCAACAGTTCTGGTAGTAGCAGGAAGAGGTGGAAGAGGAACAGAAAAACTAGCAATAATAGTGATAGTAGTTAGTAGGTTCCTTCTGTCTCATGAAACAATGCTGTGCCTTATTTGGCCATCCCAGCACTACTGGCAGCACTGTCTGGCGTGGCACATGGCAATCTCTGCCACAATTGTTCCTGCGTGGAAGTTAATATGACCTGGTTTGCTGGTTGATGCCACTGACAAACATGTCATGAAAAGATTTTACATATAAATTAATATGTTCTTGTATTGCCTCCAAGTTAATGATTTTATTTCAAATGAATGCTGGTAAAAAAGTCCTGTGACAAATATATACATTTTTTAAAAAATGAAATTCTTCCATATGAGAAGAAAAAAACACGAGGACAGTGTAAAAGTCTACTTATTTTCTCTGGCTACTTTACTTTCTTTTCCTCTAAACAAGAGCTGTATTACAAGCACTTCAAAGAGGAGGAACAAAAAAACATCACTGAGGAACTTTTTCTTTAAAACATGCACTACAAAAAAATTCAAGTTTTAAGAAACTAGGCTTCTTTTATTTTTCCTGTTATAATAATTTGGTCAAGTTTTTTGTAATGAATATCTTGAATAAAACGAAGACTGTGATATTTCTTTTCTTTTTTTTTTTATTTTTTATTTTTAACAATGTTTGTTCAGCAACTGTCTGGCAAAAGGAAATAACTGGACTGGCCAAAAAAAAACCAACAACAATCTCCATTTAAGAGGAAGAAGAATAAACATATTAGGATCAGTATACATATTGTCATCCATTTCACAAAGGGATCTATATAAAATTTCCAAGTTCTTGTTTACTTGAGATTATCTTCTATGTGGGCAAAGTGAGAACATACTCTATCTCAATCTCACAAATTATGTTGTATTGTCATATAAGCCTTTTGTGTGTGAATGTAACAACTGCTTCTCAAACTTGTTTTGATCTCACACAAATCTAATGTAATGATATCGCTTTTCATGAGATGGACAACAATATGACCGCAGTTGCAGTATTATTAGTATATCTATTTTCACTGACCAGCATCAGGGCAAGAACTAAGCAGGACATATTTACCATCCTGGCATCAGTGACACCACTGACATGAGGAGTGATAGTGACACCTGGCAGTGTCCACAAAGGACTTGTCTTGGGCAGCGGTTCTGTGTTGAAGACATCTAAGATGGCACCCCCCAGCCAGCCACACCTGGACAAAGTCAGATCAAAGTATTGCTAGATTAATTCAGCCACATGGCAAATCATTGATCTGTCTATGGCCGATTTTTCAATTTAACATGAGAAACAAAACAACCAATTTGCCAGTTATCTCGCCATTGTTGGGAACCTGAAAAGTGAGGACAACTTGAAAAATACAATTTCTCAGATGTACTCATTTTTCAGGTTCTAACAATGGTGAGATACTGAGAAATCAGTTGTTTTTTTTCTGTCTCTCATGTAAAACTGAAAAATCAAACCTGGGTGAATGGAAATATACAGTGAGAAAATGTAGCATTCGTGACCGAACTGTAAGCAATTTACAGAAAACTTCTTATTTTTCCCCAATATAATATCAAATCAGATGGCAAATGTGAATGTAACATAATGTCGCATGACCAGATGATTTAAGTCTCATATCAAATTTTTCATGTGTCAAGAAAGTGTCAGTGAAAAGGAAAATGAGTGAACTTTACCAGGGTGAAAACAAAATTTAGCCATAATTCCTATGTACTGATATGCTTAGGTCAAAGTTAATTCCCAGTGACCATATGGAAACTCCAATTTTCTTCCAGAACTTCATTTTGACATTTGACTCATTTCACCCTGAAGTGTGACGGACTGGAAGAGTGAAAAATCAAACAGAAAGAAATTTTTATTTGAAAACTGTCATGACAAGGTGTGCCTTACCTAGAAAATCTCATGACATATTCCATTAACTTCGTAAAATAAAATACATAATGTCTGTGACAACAGAAAACATCCTTATCATATCATAAGATAATCCATGAACTCATACATCTTGATGAAGATATATTCAGTAATGATGACTGCATCTTCCAGGACTGATTTAGAGTAATTGGAGTCACGTGTTGTCTCTTGACCAAAAGAAAAACAACAAAAAATAACAAAAAGAAGAAGAAGAAGATATTACAATGGCAAGAGTGAAATATTTCACACTCTTTCCTGCTTATACTGTCCTAAGACTTTGGGTCCAATAAACATTGTCAAAGGAAACAATAAAAAAAAAAAAAAAAGACGACGAAAAATACATCCGAGTTATTTTGCATGTAAACTCATTTTTTAATATTATATGATAAGGGGGTGGCACAATACAAATTGATACCTGATTAAGGATCCAAACATGCCATCTGAGTATAAAAAGAAAAGCCATTCTGAAGTAATAATATGCTACTCTGAACTCATTCGAACTATTTCTGCAATGTACAACATGAATTTCTACTCATATTTGATTATATTTAGGTGCCTATTAAGACCAGATGTTTTCTTCAAGTAGCTTTGTACATACTTCAAAGCATTTATCAAACTGCTGTCATCTATTACATTTCCTCGTCCCAGGTTGATAAAAACCGTTTTCTGAAAAGAAAACGAAAAGATCTGAAATATGAGCTGTCTTTATTTTGAAAGATGTATCTTAAAAGACAACAGCAAACAACAAATTTTATGAACTGTTTAAATCATAAGTTGACATTAGAGGTTCATTAGAAGTTCTTAGGCCACTGCAATTCAAAGAAATGCAAAACTCAGAACTGTGGGGCAAGTATGCTGAAAAAACAACTATTGAAAGATAACAACATTAGAACAATTTAATCCAGAAATGAGGACAATCTCTGTCACTACAAATTAGGATTGTTTTGACACCAGCTGAATAACTTCCCTATGCTAAACACAAGCAGTGTTGAAAAAATATAACAAAGAAGTAAAAAATCATTCTAAGTTTTTTCTTGAAATATATGTTGTTATAACCTCAGAATAACCTCATAGTGTCAGTAAAATATTATCCTTTTTGTCGTACAGTTTTGTTATTATTTTTGTGAACGACATTTTGTCTTCCTTTTCAATGTTTGGCAAAGGGAAGCCATTCAGTTGGAGGCAAAACAATCCACATCATGTTCTGAATATTACAAGTCATGTTGGACTTCCTGAGAGAAGATTAGATCACTGCCACAGTGTTCCACACAGCAAGATCCAAGTTATTAGCGTATACCATGATAAGACAAAGAGACATTATGCACTTCTTCTACTTTACATCACTGAGTCAACAAACTGCAGCATATGGAAACCGTTTATTATCTGAACATATACATAAAAGACAGGCAGAAAAACCAGTGGTGCATACATGACTCAAGACAGTTTCATAAACATTTTTTATCATTATGACTTTTTAAAAAAAAAATAATGATATAAAACAGTTAAAAAATTAAAAATTGCATTTAATTATTGCTTCTTTTGACCTAGATTGCGTGTTTCAATTTTTAGTGTGCCTAGAACATGAACATGCACAGACATGACAATGTAAAGTTTTAAGTGCTTTAAGGCTTTATGGTGGAAAATGAAAAATAAATATCAGAATTAGTGTGCAATAATGTCAAATCTTTGAACAAATTTACCTTATTTTCACAAGGCTTCAGTACATCTCCACTGAGAAGACCCCGTGTCTTGTCAGTGCTTGGCAAGATGTTGACCAGATAGTCCACCTCCTGTAACATCTCATTCAGTTTGGACATAGGCCTGAAACAACAAAAAGAGAGAGATAGAACAACGGTGAATAAAAGGACAAGATGTAAATCATTCTAAATTGACGATACAAGAATAGGGGAAGTAATTCAAGATTTAATTCCTTCTAGTCTGATCATATATTCACAATTTTGTGCTTCAAAGATGTTCTGTCCTGATCATTATTCAAGATTTAATTTTTTCCACATGATATTCTATTCTTATCACATTTTCAAGATTTTATCTCTTCTACATATGTTCTGTTCTCATCACTTCTATGCGTACATTTCATACAAATTGTAAGCCATTATAAATAGCTCAAAAAGAGAAAATTAATCACTGTTCATTTTCTTCATAATATCAAGATGCCCCTTATTAGGTCAGAAAACTGAGATTGAAAACAATTCTAATTTCCATTACCAGTAAATAAAATTGAATTATTTAAATCAGTTAACCACCCAAACTTATTTCACCAAAAGTACCATTACATGAACATAAATTTATTTATCAAAATGACAACCACTCCCAGTTGGCACTTGCTTTTTTCCAAATTAAAAGTGAGCCTTCACGGGAGACTTTATAAATACAGGTGAAACCAATACTACCCTGCGACTTAAAGTGTATGGCAAGGGTGTGTACTTCGATGTTGGTATTTTGGATGATTAAACTAAATTCTACACAAAGAAAACGTGTTGGTGTTTTGAGCATGTCATTCTAATGGATGTACAATTCAGATCATACACTCTCACGAGTTTACTTTTCAGTTACTATCACCTTTTTAGGATAACGTCAAACTGAGTAAGCTTTTTTTTAGCTTTATGTAAATAGATAGACAGATCTTTCTGCAACAATGTAGTGTGCCAAATTTCATATGGATACATTCAGTAGTTTTCGAATCCA
Organism: Peronia peronii; assembly: GCA_039654565.1. Classification (NCBI taxonomy): domain Eukaryota; kingdom Metazoa; phylum Mollusca; class Gastropoda; order Systellommatophora; family Onchidiidae; genus Peronia; species Peronia peronii. Next base: position 17,693 of record JBCEWB010153833.1, read on the forward strand.
TCAGCCTTTTATGGGTTTTGTAGCAAATTTATTTTTTTAAATGTACCATTTGATCTTTTGACACATTTCAGAACTAATAATCATCCATTTAGTTAAAAAAAAACCTGACTGTTCTCTCAGAAACAGATCACTGATAAAAAAAACAACATAAGAACATCGTTCTTGAAGTTTATAACCTAAAAGTATGCAAGAAGCCTGTTTAACTCTATTTCTTTATTCTGCCCACTACCTAACTCATAAAAAAAATACCTGAAGAAATGAACATGCTCACAGTGTGCCTGCTTTTCATATCTCTCATCTCTAACAGCCGCCCAAACAGTCATGTTCATAGCATTACACTGTTGAGCCACTGGAGAATAAACAGCATAAAAAGAAATAAAGTAATTATTAAAAAATCACACAAAATCATAATAATCTGAATTTAAGGTCACATAGTTATTGGGTAGCGTAATAATTATATGCGAACTGACTATTGCAACTAGGTGGTCAAAATAGAATCACTTATTCATTATAACCAGGTTTTCATTTCAACCAATCAAATTGCATTGTAGATTCTAGATCTAGTTTCTCGACCCCAGAAGACAAAACTCCACACCAGGCCAAGTGGAAGGTTATGATCATGGTAAGAGTTGGAGTCAGGGTTGGGGTTAGGGTAAAAGTTTGAGTGAGATATAGAGTTTATCCAAGTACCCTGGAATGTTTAGCTACACTGCTTTGAGCACCTGGTGACAATCGATCAATGAGACTACTTTCACCACCTGGTTTCAATAGCCACATCCAATTATATTTTGTAGTCTTTCAATATCATTGATAACTGTGATGCTCTCAGGTTTAATAGGCACTCTCAAGGCACTACTGACATATGTACACTACTGTAACATATGTGAGAAGTGGAAAAGCAATCAGCAATACGTTTTGAGAAATCTTGTAATGTTTGAAAGCAACCAGCATTTGCACACAATCACATGCACAGACTCATGCTAACTTGACATATGCACAATAACGTACACTTTTCAAAGATAAAAAAACAATCTTATTTGCCACCACCGAGCAAGACAATCATCCAGTATAACTAACTACACTTGCCTCCTAATGCAACAAAATTTCAACTAAGATACCCATGAATTATGCATTCTTTTCTGAATCAAAAGTCCCAAAGTTTGCAAATATTTTTTAATGTTCTTCATCATTTCTGACAACCCACTAACCATCCCAAAAAGAAAATTCAGGATATGAATCAATGACAATTACTTCTTTTGCAGAAGGATATCTGATGCCTAAATTTAGATCTGAACCAAGCTTTGACTAAAGACCTTTGAATTATGATAAACATCTGCAGGCTGAAAATTCGACACAAATAAATTTCCTACATCGTGTCTTCAAACCTATTAATTGCTTTTTTTTTCCAGCTTTCATTTCAATTTGCCTTAATATTGTCATCTGGCGTTACCACTCCTGTTCAATAGATCCAGTGCAAACCACATTCCTTGACCTGAAAAGCATATTCAGTTATGATATTTAATTTTGGTTGATATAAATGCTGCATGATCCATCAGGACTATGTCATATTTGGCCTCTATCTCTACAATATATCTGGATAAGATATGCGTTCGACAAGAGTCCCTCACAAAAACTGACAACATATTGTCCAAGTTACCTTCAGTACCAATGTTTCCTAGTCCTAAAATTCCCAAACTCAGGTCATTCAAGTTTCTATATTTCATCAACTGGCAACTGAAAAAAAAGTTACAGTAAGTACCTTAAGTAAGTTAAGTACCTTAACATGAATAATAACAAGTAGATACAGAGATACTTGCAGGATGAAAAACTCATAATTGTCTCACAAATGAGCACAGTAAAGATCTATAATCCATAGCCTCAGCACTCAAAAGGATCACAGGTAGATGAAAATTATAGAGATATAGTTTGGGCTAAGCAAAAAAAGAAATTTAAAAAATGACATCTCAGTGTAAGATATTTCACAGCAATTCCCACAATTCGAATCAACTCTGCTTCATGATTTGTAGGATAAACAAGATCAACACTGGCTCTGGTATCATTTCCAATAATAACTGTGAACTGCTAGGATAATAAAAGTATAACTGTCTGTCTAAATGCTACATATATGTTCATGGATGGGAGAAAAGGATCTAAATATACACAATCACGATGCAGACATGTATCTTGTAATCAGCATATTCTAAAAGAAGTGGGTGTTTGTTGCATGTAAAAAGTATTAGAGAGCGTTATATAAATTCAGTTCTATCATCAGTAATATGCATATGAAGTTGAGCTTATGTTTCTTGAGTCTGCCTTATTCTGATGTTATTCTTGATATTTTAGTCTATATGCATTTGTATGTGAATATGTCTTGTATGTATACTATGCCTCATCAACTGTCAATGGACTTTTGTTTTGAAGACCGATAAATTTTTAAAAATCATATCTTACCTTATCTTATATAACTATAACTTGTGACTATAACTTCATAATTTAATCTAAATGAACCATACAACCGATATGAAAAGAAAAACGTACTAGCTATAAGTTAAAGTCCTCTGGCATTCATACACATGTGGGAAGTTTCGCTCTCTGGCTATGATGTGGCCAATAACATATTCTGCCATGGCCTGGCCAAAGCCTGCAGTCTGACGTGAAATCAAAACATCGGGCAATTTCTGCAACATATAAATTGGAAGAGAACCACTCAGTTATATTATTTAAGGTAAGATAAAAAAACAAGTTGATTTTCCAAACCTAGTAGTTGTTAGCATTTCAGGTTCTATACTTAACATTCAATAAATGAATCTACAAATTCAATCACATTATTCATTTTTAAAAAATAATAAAAAATCAATAAACACAGATAAAATAACATGCTGATGAAGGCTGGGAATGAACTAGTTGAAGCAATTACTTACATCAAGAGCAAAACTAGCTAATTATGCAGGACTCCATAATCTAAGATCTATACAATTGCTCACATTATGAACTAAACAATCCCTAGTATCTCCTTTTACAGTTTAAAAAAAAAATGTCTCGCATCCAGTCAAACTGAGATGTATGTCAATTTTTCCCATATGGGGTTTTTTGTATCAAGTGAAAGTTTATTTCATACCTTTTCAGATGGTGAAAAAAGTTCTGAGCCAGCTTTATTCTAGCCACAGATACTGCAGTTTAAAGAGACAATGAGGGGCCCCAGCAATGACCGAAATTCCGAGAAAATCGAGTTTAAATGAACGGTCAAACGCATAAATCAACATACCTGCCTCACAAAAATATGATTTTAATAAAGTAATATTTATAAATCGAGGGTAAGACCGATATTGTCTTATTCAGAAATGAATACGCTTTCGACTTTTGCAATAAAAAAAAAATCGATATCTGACCCCCCTCATCACATTCAAAGCCCGATTTCTCCGTTCTAGCCCAGCGACTTGTCTCATTTCGACTGGCCGCGAGACAAATATTACTACCAGAAAATTCTAATTTAAAAAAAAAAAAAGAAAAGAAAAAAAAAAAAGTTTTATCAGACTCTCCATATTATTGCACATTACAAAAATGTATGTCATCTACTTAATCACTTGTGAATCTTCATCTGAAAACACTGTTGAACGTCCATGACAATCCGTGATGTACTGAAAATAAATTCTTGCCAATTCAATACTAAATATAGATAAACTTGACAAAAAGTTAAAATGCGATAGTTACTAAAATTATGAAATCTTGCAAGAGGTAAACAAGATTTGCGCATGATAAAGAAAGTCATCTATCTCTTTGCTGCATTCAATCAATAACCTTTTTGTTGTTTTTATGAGCTTTCAAAAGCATAAATAATAATATCATAATTTTGTATATAAGTACCAACCGGCAGTTTTGAAAGAGCGGCAATAATCAGCTCTACTCCTGTGGATAAAAATTACATCAACAACAGTCAGTTCATTGTCATTTGAAACTACATGTAATTTCTTCTGCTGCAGTAACACATGATGTTTGGGGCTATCTGACTCAAACTTTTCAGAAATTAATTTTTGCTTGTGATAAACTACACAGTACAAAGTCTCATATCCATTTATATCCAGGATACATAAACATGCCACTCACTATTCATCCTTTAAATTGTACATTACAAGGATGCCCCAGATTGTTTGCCTCAAGTACAAGCTTCTCAAGAGATCTGCCTCTTGCTACTTCCATTTATAAACTGCAAACTTTAAAGTCTGACAAGGAAGCTCAGGCCAGTCTAGCATTCAGGATACCTGAGATTGTCTATCTCAAGCCTCTTATAAATCAGTCTTCCTCTTTCACAAATTACACAACATGAAGTCTAGCAGTGGCTGTCAATAAGTTAAGTATGAAGTTACATATGACTATGTATTAAAGGCCTAAGATATATATTTTGTTTCTCTGTTAATATGTTAATATCTTTCAATGAGAACACCGAACACAGTTTTTATATTGTCTTACAGGTAGCCATGTCTAAGTCACGTGATCTTCTATTAATCAAATAATTTTGTGCCAGAAACCAGTTCACTAAAAGCATCTGAAAATTTGACATTCTGGCACAGTGGCAGCAAACTCAAATGTTAATGCATATATCATCCTTGAAACTTTCTAAACTGGACACCAAATTCTCCAGAGAAAAAAAAACTATAGGAGACACAAAAAAATGAATATATTATCAGTTTTTTGTGTCTCCTATAAACTTTGTCACCATGAACTTGTGTCTTGAAAGAATCATATGAAATAAAAGTGATCTTTTGAAGTGACATGTTATGTTTTCCATTCTTGTTGTTTCATTATGTTCATCATCGGTCCTATCACCAACGTGGAAAATCTTCTAACACCAAAACATTCTGTGTTTGAAACTTCTTTAAATTAATCAATTAACCAAGAAGTTTTCTTCATGTCTGAATAGAATTTTTCCATAGGAATATGAGTGGAGACTTGATTTCAAGTAATTTTAAGAAAAAAAAAAAAAAAACCCAATCAAAGAAAAAAGAAACACCCACCCCTCAAAAAACATACAAATTATAAAACAGGGTAAAAGCAACTGAATGACCAGTTATGATTTGCATGTTTTGTGCACAGATTGAGAGATATGGATGGAATTTTTCTAAATATCTTTAACAAACCAGCATAAAGGGCCAATTCATCCTGCCAAATATTTAGTTCACTGAAGTCTGACAAGCATTCAGTATGTCAGAGTGAAAGAGTATTATTAAGACATTTTTGACAGCACAGTCAATAATTTTCTAAAATATTCGTGTATAAACTTACAGTTTGCCTATAGATGCTAACTCAAAAGGAGAGCCTCCGGTGTCAAGAAAACAGTTACTTACCTGCAAAAGTATTTTGAATCCACTTCACTTTGTGGTTGGGATGTGACAAGACTTGACTGATAACTGAGGGATCAGCAAACAAAACCTCAATTTTGGGAATCTCTTTCTTACAGTCTTCTGTGAGGCCTGTCCCAAGGAAAAAGAGTACAAAACATCTGAATTTCACAAAAAACAATGAATCAGATGTGGGATATAAAAAAGACATACATTTTTTTTTTTTTTGAACATGGTTCTCTACACTGACATGAACAAAATATGATTTGTAATAAATATGAGATGTGACACAATGAAATCAGGCTCTCGTAAAATTTTTAGCACATGGAGTTATTGGTATCACTGTGAAGGTTATTCATTTCCCTTTCTGCGTGTGGAAAAATATTTGTTCTAACTTAAGTAGAAGTTGAGATATTGGCAATGTAAGACTATGAAGATGACCTGTTGCTGCAGCTGAATTTAATGAGAAAATGGCCGTTCCCTTTTGCTAATCCTTATTAGGCCATGCCACTAAAGTACAATTTTTGGGCTTACTCAAACTATTTCCGCAAATTTATTTCTGAAATGCATTTTAGAATTGATATAGAAAGATTCTGTGAAGAAAAAAAAACTGCGTTAAAAGTTCATTCAGTGTTGAAAAACACATGATTTCTCTGGTCGCCTCAATTTGACAAGCACCTGATTTCATCGTGTCACGTCTCAAATGTTCACAACACACTAATCTCTATTTGAATGGTAAATATGGTGTTTTATATATTCATTTTGTAAGTCTTTTTTTCTGTTTGTGATTCTTCATTGCACTTTTTTCTACCCTTCCATCCCCGGTAGGCATTTATACATCCAGCTTTCTCCTAGCTTTCCTGTTCTATGCTGTCCTTTCACTTTCATGCTATGTTAATCATGCAATCTTTATCTCAGCCTTGACCTCACAACTCCAAGTATTCCTCAGCCTGCTCCAGAAGCTATCTCTGGGCTTCATGGTACACCTTCCTGATAATGTGTTGACAAGCAGCTTGTAAGGATGTGACTACTCCATTGCCAGTATATTTCTCTGCAGCTCGATTTCAACCAGTTTTTTGTTTGGGGAGGGGGGGGGGGTGACCTGCAGGACGAAAGTCCCAGGTTCCAGGGTGGTCTCAGACAGACTAATTGTCAGAGGTCTTCATGGAGAGTCTGGCGTCTCTGTCTGCATACTTTTACTGCACAGGGAATGGGCGGAAGGGAAGGGGGTGGGGACTGGGATGGGGAGGGAGAGGGTGGATATGGAGTTCGAGGGGAAAAGGGCGGAGAAAAAAAAGGAAGATGAGGTGGGAGGAGTAGGCAAGATTAATGTTTTTTTCTCCCCCCCCCTCCCCCCCCCCCCCCCCCAGTGCAAGCTGCGTAGGTATGATTTACTCTTGTATTGTTTAATATCCTTCCATTTGTCCCTTATTTTATAATTCATAATTCATTTATTCATTATTTCATTATTTCATTCACTCAGTTATTGATTGATTGATTCATTCATTCATTAAACACACATGATGGATGTCATACATTCAATTTCTTTCTTCCCTTCTCCATGTTAATCTTTCTATTCATCCATCCATCCATCCATCCATCCATCCATCCATCCATTTATCCATCCATCCACCCATTTATCCATCCAACTATTCAATCCATCCATCCATTTTTTCCATCCATCAATCCATTCATCTATCCATCCATCTATCCATCCATTATTCCATCCATCCATTATTCCATCCATCCATCCATCCATCCCGCCATCCATCCACCCATTCATCCATCCATTATTTATTTTCTCTCATGTGTAAACAAAAAGAGTCCTAAAGAACCTAGTATGACCTCAGACATCACATCTAAGAACATAAAACTTTGAACCGAAGATTTATCATAGAAATAATGCTCACCTAAGACAATTTTATTCCATGTGCTTCACACACCATTCGTTTTGGATCTACCAATCATTTTCCATTCAATTAGGACCTGCGGTTCGATATGCAATATGTCCCTAGTAAAATTTCAAAGCAAACACACCTTGACCCCCAAAGTGTTAACGAGGAGCTCATTCACAGAGAGATCACTGTGCAGTTTCAGTCTTTCCGTTCAATCTTGAACCTGGGATAGCGATTGTAAGGGGGGGGGGGGGGGGGGGGGGGGGGGGGTGAGGAAAGGG
>JBCEWB010153834.1:0-2500 GCA_039654565.1 Peronia peronii
TCTATCTATCTATCTATCTATCTATCTATCTATCTATCTATCTATCTATCTATCTATCTATCTTTCTTTCTTTCTATCTATCTATCTATCTATCTATCTATCTTTCTATCTATTTATCTATCTAGCTATCTATCTATCTATCTATCTATCTATCTATCTATCTATCTATCTATCTATCTGCCTATTCTTTTGTACTCATAATCAGACTGTGGAATGTTTGACATCCTTGAGTGATTTCCCAAGGACCAACTGAACTAGACGTCTCTGTGAGAAGGTACAATCTAACATGTTAAAAACAGACTGACTGGTGGGTCTTTGATCTCTCTGTTATCGCTCACCTTATCCCTACCCCGTCCGCCCCCTTCTCCCAACATGACCACAAAGTCAATGTAGTTTCCGAATGATATTGAGCTGGTTATAATCAAACAAATCCTCAAGAGGAATGACAATGAGGATGACTGTTTCTTCATAAAAGATTTTTTTTTTCTTTTGACTTTAAGAATGCAGAGTTCGATCCTTTACAAACAACGCCATTATCTGAGGAATATTTTCTTATGATACAAGTTCTTATATCCGATTAGACACAAGATCAGTTTTGCATCCATGAAATAGATGAATTTATCACTTAGACGTTGTCTAATAACTGTACGTTTTCACTAAATGCTGAGAAATTACCACTCCTCATTCCGAACTATCTGTTTAGGAAATATGTCCTTTTAATGAACATCGCTCCAGAAGAGGTATTTGTGTAATATTGGGATCGCCTTTACGGAAATCAGCAAACATTCATGATGGGTCTGAGTGTTTAAGTGGATTGTCAACATTTTAAGCTGAGAGACAATTTTGTAACTGCCAACAAAATGTATTTGCATGCAGAGCATTGACCGTGATAAGTTATTAACTTTAGACAATCACTTGGCGTTTCTGTCAGGAATAGTTAGCTAGGAATCTGTGGACATGGTGGAAAAATGTTTATAACTAATATAGATTTCTAAAAGCTAAAAACAGAGAATTAATGCCATTTATAACATCACATGACACCAGTCGTTATTTTGTTTCATTTTGTTTTCATTTAACCTTCTTTGGAATTTCCTTGTAATTATAGGCATAACATGGTGAGTGACGAGCTTCTTCGGTGGATAATAAAATGGCGTAAGTTAAACAAACATTTAACGCTTCTCCCACCCCTATCGCCACCCCTCCCCCTTGATGAGATGACTGGGCTGGTCCGCCCCTGGACATGCCTGTCACCCAACATGGACTTGTCCATGCTATGGACAAGTACTTAAGTACGATTAGCGGTCAAAGACTGTATCTGTCTGAGTGTATGTCCCAGTGAACCCGGTCCTGGTAGCTGTGATTATCATAAGTTATCAGTTTGTTCAATGTGACCGCTGTACGCTGAGTCAATAGTGAAGGCAAAGGCTATCTGTTAGCCCTGTCTGGTCCGGTGATTTCAACAAGTACTTTTAAAAGTTATTTTTTGTGTGGTTTATTTATATATTGCTATTTAAACACGTCAGTGATAACATGTATTGAACAAACCAGGTGAATCCTCGATAGTGACAACTGTTTGTGATCTCAAAGATTTGAAGCTTAGCCATTTTAGTCCTTGATAAACGAGTGTGTGACGTCGGTTCTCGGTAACTTTGTGAAGTCGTACATGTTACGGTATATGTTTCGCTTTTCAATCTCCATCGGGAAGTTATCTCAATCGTACATGAAAAACATTTGGTGAGAGGGACAATTCATTATAGACTTCATTGTGTGGACATGGCAAACACTTTGCCCGTGACGCTGCTTATGAAAAGTTGACTGGACACATTGATCAGGTGAGTGGTAGTAATATTAAAGAGAGACTGACTACGCTAAATCTTGCCGAACTTTCAATATCTGAATGTTAGTTCTCCGCTGTTTTTTGGTTGATAGTTTACTCATCATGTTTCATTACCTCCGAAACGAAACCACTAGTTACGTACATATGAGACGCGACACGGTGAAATCAGGCTCTCGTCGAATTTTGAGCTTAAACTTATTCATTTCCCTTTCTGTGTGTGAAAATATTTTCATTCTACCTCAAGTAGAAGTCGAGCTACTGGCAATTAAAGACGATGGTGGTGACCTGTTGCTGCACTCAATTTAGTGAGAAAATGGCCGATCACTTTCGTAAATCTTTATTAATATTTGTTAACCCATGCCGCTAAACTGCAATTTTGGGGCCTTTACTCAATCTATGCATTGTTAGATTGATATTGAAGGGTTTTGTGAAGAAAACAAATTACGTTAAAAATTCGTTCACTGTTCAAAAACACGTGATTTCTCCGGTCGCCTCAGTTTGACAAGCGCTTGATTTCATCGTGTCGCGTCTCATATTATCAGGTGATTGGTCTGTCTTTGATTACTATCAATTTTGCCCGGTCGGTAAAACTCAGTGTCTTATCTAAGCTTATTTATCTAACAAGTGGAGGCAAAATCGATCTAGTTATATGTTTGTTTTCAG
>JBCEWB010153834.1:7500-10618 GCA_039654565.1 Peronia peronii
GATAAAGCTGGTTTCAAAATATACCAAAGGGTGTTACACATTTAGCTATTCTCCTACAAAGAAGCTACGGGTTCTCTTTGAAATATAAAGTAGGCTGGGAGAACGTGGCTCAGGAAATGTTCACAAATACTCCTAGAAGCTTTGTATAAGCTTTACAACTTCCTCACCATCGTTTCAGTGTGTAATCTGAATGTGTCGAGAGTAAGTATTGAAATGTCAATCTTTCTGTGATAGTCATGTATTTAAGAAAAGACACGTTTGTATCTAGATAGGTTTAACATGGAAAACAGATCATCACATAGTGTGCTGTATGTGGGACAAGAATTCGATAGCAAAGTAAGGAGAGCGAGCATTTTGCCATTTACCATTTTCCGTTTAAATTTACTTGTGGACAGTAGCTTGGTGACATTTTAAACTCTAGTCAAATCTTTACAGTTTAATACCAAATCTATATACATATATATATGATTGTACATATTTGCTATAAGTATCGCATATTGACATTTTAATATTTTAATATTGACATTTATCTATCTATCTATATGATAATATACTTCTATGTGCATGTTAAAAAAAAAAAACAAAACAGTTTTTCCGATATACACGGTTGACATCTGGGGTTCATATTTATGTACATAGAACCTGGCTTTTAAAGTCAGCTTTGAGAAATGGGCGAAGCAGTTATTTGTCTCGTTCAGTGTGCTCTAGATTATTCTTCTTCTTTCAACGGGCTATTTTTTGTGTCGTTTTTTCTACGGCTCGCCTGCTGCGTGGACCTGATGGCCCACAATTTCGATTGAAGCGTCTAGGAACTGGGGGAATTCTTTCTTTAGAAAAAAAAAAGCAAACTACGGACAGATATTACCTCGTAAACCAGGTCCAATTTCAGGAATGAATTAATCATGTATAATCCGCTGCACTGAGTGCACTGCGTTCTTTTGAAGTTCGGTCTTGTTCATTTAATCATTTCGGCTTTAAGCAACACAAAAGAAAGAAAGAAAGAAAGAAAGAAAGAAAGAAAGAAAGAGATAGAGAGAGAGAAAGAAAAAATAAACAAAAGAAAGAAAGAAAGAAAAATCAAGCAAATAAAAACAAACAAACAGACCAACAAATAACGTTATGGTGTATGGGTCATACAATTTACAGTTCTGAGATAACCACCACGTTAGGAGGTTGAAAAGCTTATACAAACATCATCATCATTTATGGAGAACCTATATGAATTATATAGTAATCTTGACACCCCCACCCCCCACCCCACCCCCCACCCCAAAAAAAACAGAAAATCGTGGAAAAACAGCTATTGGCTTGTGTTTTCTTCGTGTTTTGCTATTGTATGTGCATGTATGTGTTGTATTTATGTATGTGTGTCTAAGTGTGTGTGTGTTTTCTGAAGGAGGAATATTTTGTTTAGAATTAGCTATCATCAAAGAAAGAACGTAGTAGTATAAACGGCATCACAATGTTAATATAAGTATTACATGACAGAGGGAATTATCTTCACATTAACCTTGCCCGCAGTTTGAAATTTTTCCAGCCTCGAGTTGTGTCCTAATTTTTGTCTGTAGATCTTATTTGCTGACAAAGCGAACATTTATTTTCCTCACCCAATTTCGTGAAAAGTATTTCGAATTTCTCCCTTATATGACGAACACTTTGGTTTAATACTAGAACAGAAAATTTCAGAAAAGTCCCACAGGGTTTCTGGCCGGAAGTACGAGTAGGTCAGACGTTTTCCTCCGTAACTAAATCATCAGCACAACTCACTACTCTTACTATTATTATTTGGAGGGCATCTGGGTTCAGGAGGCTTTAAATTTATTACTTTTGTCTCTCATAGCGAAGAATTTTACTTATAGATTTTTCCCCGCGGGCCTGGGTATATAAGTAGGTGCTTTGCTCCCATCTTCAGGCGGTGAAAGCCAGCCATCGGTGGGATATCTCCCTTGGCATGCCATCCTCGACGTTCCAGGTATGACACGTCTTCTCTCTCTTTTTGCTCCAGTCCTTCTGTCCCGCTCTCTTTTCCTCTCTTCTTCTTGATGTGTAAACATATCTTACCGTATTTGGCACAATATAGCCGTGATCGTGCTGATGTTACGTTAAACCCCATCACAAACAAAGAAACAAACTCATAGACCCACCGTAAGAGGGTCAAGCCAAGCTCAGGCAAATTTCCGGCCGAGGCAAGGCCAAGGTCATGAGTGGATAGAATTTCCCGGGATATTGGTGAGCTCTATGAACGACAACGCTGCATGTGTTTGCCAAAGACGTGGACAAGTACTTTGTCTATTCATGCTGTTTTTCTATAGATCGGGGGATTATGACGTCGCTCTTCCGCGTCCGCCCAATCTTTTGTTTACACGACAATGGCTGAAGAGGAAAATTGCTTGAACCCCACTACGAAGGCTACATATGGGGTAAAAATCAATACCTTACAACATCAGTGTAACGGAACGATATATTGTAGCAAGTTAATTCTACCCATTTTGTTTGCTGACCTTGTGGCAAACAGTGTGTGAGACCAGCATCTAGTCTAGATCTAGAGTCTAGATACTTTAAAGCTCTAAACCTCATCATGAAATATTTGTGGAGCACTGCATTCTTAACGTTTTATTTTCATGACAAAATAGATCTAGATCTACACTTATTGTTTTAAATCTAGAGTCTAGATCTAGATCTAGTTTCATTTCGGTCTGAGTTCTAGCCTAAATGAGTTTAGATCTAGATCTAAATCTATTTAGATCTCGATCAATAGGCCTATAAATTAATGTATCCGTTAAGTAATCAGCTACCCAGTCTATCAGTAGCCTATTTCGTATATTTGTAAATCTCTGTTGCCGAAATAAATTGGTTGTCACCTGTAGAGTATAACGGCCATCTAATTTATAAGTAAATCCTAACCCAAGTCATGGTCATAAACGGCTTTGGCCCAAGTCTCGGTTTCATTTTGAATTCTAAGCAGCAGATCCAGATGTGTCATCATGTTTTCCATTTGAAGACTCCAATGGAAAAAGCAGATAAGTCACATTTTTGTGAACAATGAGTTATTGCCCCGACGTTATAAAGCACATCGCTAAGATTTGTTAACCAGAACAATAATTCGGAAAAACCAGGT
>JBCEWB010153855.1:0-10617 GCA_039654565.1 Peronia peronii
CTAGTACATGTATTTAGATCTACATTTCATTTGTAAAACATTTATCACTCATCTCTATGACACATCTAGATCTATAAACTTACATGTAGCAGTTTTGTTTAATTGCAAACAAGGGTAGATTGATTGTCTAGATCTGATATTCTGATATGCTTTAAAATGTGTGTCCATTTTGGATAGTAAATATTCAGACAACCTGTTGAAATATGCTCCAATGTTGTCAGCAAGCATAAGTAGGTTATAATTCGGAATGCGTTTCGTAATAGATCTAGATTCTAGATCTACCTCTAGATTTAATTAGATCTAGATCTGGAATAGAACTACAGGTCGGACATGTGTCCGAACAGAGACACTTCTAGTACTTCTACTACTGCCCTTGCTAACATGATCTGGACGAATAAATATATCTAGGAGTAGGAGCTATGTCTAGATTTATGAGAAATATAATCTAGATCTAGGTCCAATTTTGTTCCAACTTGAAGTTCTTCAGCCATTTTGCACTGTAGATCTGTATTATATTGACTGACACAATAAGACAATGAGATGGCCTGAACCTATTCGAAAATGGAGGGAACCGTGATTGGCAAATCTCGCGCATGCGCATGAAGAGAAGATCGTACAGACAGGGAAGTGGTATCACATCTTCATACGTATGGACAATAGCCACTTTGATATTATTATCAGTTACATAGCAAGGAATTATTGTACTGTTGTAGTAGTCTAGGTTAGCACTACGAGAGACAGTGCGCTAAGAGACCCCGGTCATGCTGCAGGCAGTGGTGTGTAGGTATGTGGACCAACAGCATGCGTCTGGTGAGATACATAGCTGTACTAAGGTCATGTACTACCAAAACTGAATCCATGCAGAAATTCTCTTGCTGCTATTACTGTTTTGATTTTCAATTATTGCTATTCAAGTAATTTATTAGATGGCGTTATATAGCCTGCAAAATAGGAATTTGAAATGTTGTTGTTCCTGACTTCTCGTTGTTTCGGATGTCGTTAAGCTTGAGGTTCCCTGTACCTCGTTGCTGTATGTCATATTCATGTTGTGATTCAAAGGCCAAGTGTTATGAATAAATCTTTGAGCAGATTGGCTGTTTGACACTTCCGGAGTTAATTTTTGTGCAGACCATTATACTGCCATGTAAATTACTGTGCATATATGTTCAGGGTGTGATGCAACACACAGTGTCTGAGCAGATATTTGACAAAGCACAAATGTTGATGATTTCTATTTCAGGAAGAATAAAAAAGTGTAGGGTTATTAATTTTAAGATTTTGCTGTCATTATAATATGAATATGTCCATGATGTAGGCTGCTCTCTGTAGTATATTTATCTTTGTAGGCCAATATAATACATATAGAAACATAACTCATGCAACTCAGCACTCAGAAATGATACATGTATATGTTTCTAAATAGAATGAGCAGATCATGCTGATAAGAATTTTTATTTTGTTCTTGTGTGTTTTAATTTAAGAGGTGTAAGGAATGAAGTTTTAATACCTGTTCTCATCATGATTTCTGCACTGCATAAATAAAATGCAAAATAGAAACAGAAATCTTCTGTTGAAGTATAATTTGTAGTATATAAAATGTGGAAGAGATTGAATGTCTCGAATTTGTTTCTTGTTGCACAGGAAAGTATGTGCTTGAAATGACTTGAAGTTATGGGAGTCACTGAAATATGCTTAGCAGTGTCTGCCACTACAGAAGTGGTATATGTCGTCATGAGAGAGTTTGGAAGCTGTGTTATGCCCTTCCAGTTTGCTGTGGCAATACAGAATTGAGTGTAACATTTTTTTCATACAGAACCTCTAGTTCATACCGAAATTTCATGATTTGTACATGTAAGGAATAAGTGAATACTTGGCTTCAAGTAAACTTAGATTTTTCAGTTCTTTTTTCAGTAAGTCGCAACTGTTTTTCATTTTATGAACATTCACATGCAATTGTGAAAATTTAAATTTTAACAACTCACAAGAACAATGGAATGAGGAGTTAGTATTACATGTATTTGGAGTTTAACAAGTTCCACATAAATTTACAATTCCGATGCAGTTTTGCCTATTCTAAAGGCCAGTTCCAGTCATATATTTTTTTGTAACTCCTGACTGTACCCAGCAAATAAATGATTAGAAAGACTTCTTAGCTCATAATATCTCACACCAACACCACATGTGCAAGGGACATCATTTCTTTATAAAATCCTGTTTTTTTGTTTGATTGTTATTTTTTCGGTCACCATTTTTGTTAGATGTGCTTATGGACTTTGCTGTAACAAATTCAAGTGAAACCATATTTGGTACCAAGTCTGTCATGATGAGCGAGTCTTGCCTAGAACCCATTAACAATAGTCAGATTTCTTTCTTTTTTGAAACTAGCTGAGATTTGCAGACCCCTGTGAGACTTGGATTAAGTGTAGCTAAACGTCAGTTATTTGATTCATCCACTCTCAGGAACAAAAAATGCTTTAAATTTATATAATGTCATTATCGATATCCTTGCATGGAGATGTCATGGACCCTACACAGATAATGGCATTGTTTATCAGAGAACAAGTTATGAGAAGCGAATCTTCTTAATAGTTATGCATTAGTTTGTATCACTCCAGTATACAGGTGTAAAAGAATGCCCAGATCATTATCTATTAAGTTGTTTTTCATTAAAACCCATCCCCTACCCCCCAAAACACACACACACACATAAAAACAAAAAATGCCATGTCAGAACAAAAAATGGAAGTGGGGTGGGGGGATAAAAAAGCAAGTTGTGTATAATTATAATGATGTGCATTTTTCATACATTTGTAACAGACTACATGACAGAAAGATTTTTCATTAGCACTGTCTGTTTTTGAAATCAAGTCACATATTTTAATTTTGTTTGTCTTATGAGAGACCCTGTATTTGATGCATTTAAAAAAATACATGTTTTCATTGCAAATTACATGTAATGTATTTGATTTTCCTTGTTTTAGTTTTAGACCAAAATTTAATTTTCATTGTGCCTAATCCATTGTTATACATGTATTTTTATCACCCAGTATCTTTCTAAGCTAAAAGAAATACATGTCAGTCATAAAATTTGTCCATTGATGCTCACTGCATTATCTTGTAATGCTCTTGCCATTCTTATGAAATCTCAAGATGATATCTGTTCTCATGTGTAGTTAAAAAGAATATTGTTCTGAAACCTGAAGTTTTGAATTCAGTCTTTTATACAAAGCTTTGTCTTCAATATGATGATTCTTAAATTTCTGATGATTTTGGTGATCAGTTTGCCATGGTCTCAGATTATAGAGTTGATATTGTTAGAACTTCCAAGTTTCTGATGAAAGCCATAGATATGGCTGTTCAGGAAAAGTGGCGGAAGAACTATGTCATGGGCTAGAATTTTGTATGGCAACTTTGTGTCTTTCCCCCATCTCCCTATTCTTTGTTTTCTGTCAAGGACTATTTTCGATGATGGTTATTTTCACAAATGTAACTAGTCAGTGATTGTAAGCCATTTATTATCCAGTTGTTTGTGTGATGATCTGAGTGTCAATAGTCTGACATTTGGAAAACAAACAAACAACAAAGACTCCTCGCTTTCACTAGGTTGTGCTGGATTTCATCAGATGTTTGGATTTTTTTTTTTTAAATAACACTGCCATCAAGTAAATTAATTATAGTATGTAATTTTCAAGTAAATTAATCATATGGCATATTTCTTGGGGACATTTGAAAATTTTTAATTTTAGTACTGTCTTTCGTTTTGGTTATCTGAGTTAATCTGAGGGACAGTACATGTATGTCTGAATACCAGAAGAAGTGATTTGTTTATTTTAATTTTATACATTTGAATGATGTTCAGAACTGGATGGGGAGTGAGAAGTGGGTCCTGAGATGGACAAAGAGTAGTTTTCACAAAAAAATATGTAATACATGTACTAGGCCTGGCGTCACACTTGTCGTGTGAATGTGTGTTTGCATGGCTGTGCAATTCAGTGATTTGTTGTGGTCAGTTGGTACTGTATTTGACTGTGTGGTTTTGCAGCAAGCGCATGGTTAAATTAGACATGGCCTTCTCACAGGGAACTGCGCATTTCTGCAGTCCTGAGACTCAATTTAACATTGTGATCTCAGTGGATCATGACACACTGTCATCATAAGAAATGGTGCAGTAAGCAAATGTATCCTGGCATGTGGTATTTTGTCATGCCTATTCACGCCTCTAACTGTATTGAATCTCGTCTCGGCTCAGCTGTAAATGTATAGAAGTTGACAAATAGGATTGAGGTCGTTTGATTCCCTGCTGTGAACCATGTCCTGCGGAGCGCATTTGTAGAAGTTTGCTGTAAGAAAACTTTCGCAAAGTTCAACCACCACCCTAATGGCACTAAATGCATCTGCCTCGGTCTTTTGTTGATGGCGGTACATTTATCATAATTTATGTATACCTCCTGTTTTTCTCAACCTTCTCTTCTGAAATGCAACAGGTGTAACAGTGTCATAAATGACAGCCATGCTATGCTGAATTTTCAGCCACAACAGACTCAATCCCATGCAAACTGGCATCATAGTGTATTAGGTCTCATGGCTGACTGCGTGTGTGAGTGACAAGTGTGACACCAGTCTAACAGGTCAAGGAAATTCAGTATGGGTGACAAAAGTAAAGACTGCCAATTTTCAGGCATGAACTGCTAGGTGTAAGAAGTTTGAATTTTAAGTTATTACATGTTGAGCCAATTTTTGTGTTTCATACCATGTGCAGTTGCTATAATCTTCTCAGTTAATCATGTGCTTAAAATTTGATTCATCTGTCCTGTCCCATTTTGAATGGCTGGAATAATTGGCTGCAAACAAAAGTGACCTGTATTATGAGATTAGGCAGTTAATGATGCTGTTGTGCAAGTCTGTATCTTAGGTGAAAGAAGAACAAACGAACCATTAAAAAGTGCATTTGCTTTGAATATTTTTATCTTGAACCTTATTGCTTAGTAACATCTTTTTCTTTACTATAATAAATGACATATTTAAAAAAAAAAAAACTCATACACAAATCTTCAACCTTTGTTTGACCTTGTTTCATTTTTTGTTTATACATATAATAATAATAGTTTTCACAAAAAAAAAAGAGCAAAAAAAACCCAGACATTTGTGTTGATAGTTGTCCTGAAATATAGATTTTGCTAAAAAAATGCGATTCTGTGCTTTTGTTTTCTTTTAAAAGCCCTGTCTTTCCTGCGTATAAAAATGGTATCAAAAAGTCAATTAGTCCATTCTAACGTGTTTGACCCATGGTCATTCAACAGTAGACCTAGCCTACTGTCAACCAGGATTTGGCTCCACCTGGCTGCTGCATGTAGTCGTAGATCATCACTATTTGATTATCAACAGGCAAAGAGTGCATAAAACACTTGATTATGACCTCCTCTAGCAATATCATGAATCCCAGTGCCAGGAATGGACACTGGATGACCACTATGATGTGAAAAAAACTACTGATCATGCAGATTTTTGGTAAAAGTGTTCGAAAATGAATTTCCATGTCCTATAAATAGTGAAATTTTGCTATCTTTCTGCTACTTCAGAGCTCAGTTATGGACTATATGTCATAGTAAAGGTCAAAACACTCTTGGTTTGGACAAACAAAGATATGGGGTGCACATAGACGGGCTCATGAACCTCAAAGCGACTCTATGGGAGCCTTTATAATGATGGAGGGTAGGGAGCAAAATTCGAGAAAAAATATGCCCAGAATGCCAAGAAATGGCAACAAGAGACAAAGAAGTCATGGAGAGAGGGCTAGTATTTAAAAAAAAAAGGGCTGATCCGAAGCTGAATGCCCAACAAAAAACTTTTCACGTCATATTTTCACTGAAATAAACTTCAAAGGCATTTTTCTCAAAACCTGGTTTTTTGACACTCTTTTGCTATCTACTTTTTTGTTTCGAAGCTGATTCTAACCAAACTTGGTATACATCATTTTCATAACGACCAAAAAACGTACATATGCGTGTTCCATTTAGTTGGTAATTTTTAGATAAAATTAGGTTTTTAGTTTGAAAAAACGGCGAAATATGAATTTTCGTTACATGGCATTTTCAAAAATTTCTAGAAAATTTTCTATTATGTGGAAAGAGCTGAAAATATGTAACTTTTTAGATGTTATGTCAAACAGTATGTTCACCAAGTTTTATCAAGACCCGTTCAAATTTGGTGGAGACAGATAGATTTCAAAGTCAGTCAATTTAGGGACGCAAAAATTCAAGATGGCGCCATTGCCATGGGAACTGTGTGAAAAAGTCCATTTTTTTTTTTTAGTTTTCCTCTAACTTGAACATGCTGAATTCAATGGAAAAGGTTGAAATAGTCTATCTTTAATAACAAAAAAAATCATCTTCAGGATCCCCCCCCCCCCCCCCCCCCAATCAAATCTTATGGCAAAGCCTAGGAAACATGATGGATGAAGTTCATCATACCACCATCTATATTCTTAGAGACATCAAGATCTTGAGTGCAAACAGTTGCTGGAAAGTATTTACATTTACCAATGAAAGATAATATATTTTCTACCAAAATTTAAACTCTTAAGGTAACAACATAATGAAGCGACTACATCAGTTGTTATCTAACATGATGACCCATTCATCAATCAGTAGGGGCTTAGCAGTCAAAATGACATCTTGGTCATAAACTGTTGTAGACAGTCATAATATAAAATGTAGACCTGAATACCTTTCATGTTTACATAAATGGAATTAGATCTATAGCTATATTCAAAAATAGGAATATGAAAAAAAAAAACTGAAAATTTTCTCAATCTTTATCCACATGAGCTGAAAGTAATTTGAGATTGTCAGTAGAGATGGAGATGTTTGAAAACAAAGAAAGACAGAGTTTAGATCTAGAAACCATTTGGCACCATCAACATGGGTGAGACAACTGAACTGGTAGGCCTACCTAGAATGGCATTTTCTAGAGCTGAAGTCTTGGATCATGATTCTGATGTGGAATGGAATATAGATCTTGATGAAGACAATGGTTTTGCACTAAGTGGTGGGGAGAATGATGATAGTGACTCACTCACACATCAACATATTACACAAGTACAGAGGTCTCTGCCTAAAAAATGTGACCTAAGAGCCTGGTCTGCTTCAGCTCTGCTACAAAATGGATTTTTTTTCTCCCTATATTATAGGCTATAATTTACCTGCCAAAGATTTTTACCTGCATCCCACAAAATATCCGTTTAAGAGCCCGGTGTCGAGCCAGGATATACAACTAGTGTAATTTCATGTCAAATTGTCCACTCTAGAGAAGCACACAGTGCTAGGTGTGCAGTAAAATGAGGAAGGGTGTGGAGGGAACAGGTATATAAGGTGGGTAGTGACAGGTGATGTATGACTGCATAATCAGGCCACATCTGGAGTAGCCCCTAACCATTTCTTTTGTTTGACAACTTTTGGGGCAATGCCTACAATTGGCTCTGGTTATACGCAGCACTAAGTTTAGCCTCCTGTCTGATCAGTTGTTTTCTTCATTTGGTCAGTCTGGCTAATTTCAAACATCTGAGTGACTTGTGCAGTTATCCATTAGGTAACATAGCCATATCATCTTTCATTCAACAATGATATCATCATGTGGAAACCCGATGTTTCAAAGAAGTTGGGCATTACTGATTCAATTATATACATAGGAAAGGTCAGGAACAATTAGATTTATGTGTAATTTCAAAACACACACTCTCCCAGTAGAGCTGTTCTTATCGGCATAGATAGAACTTCAACTAATGGTAACTATCAATTACCTGTGATCCACGAAAAATGCCATTTTCAAAGCCAAAAAATGCCAAAAAAGTAAAAAAATGCCAAATAGAGTGCAACTCACAAATTACAACAGATTTTTATAACATTTTCAGATAATAGTCTGCACAGCCCATTAGCGAGCATATATTAACACAGGTCTAATAACAGGTAATAGGATTAGTAATTATTAACCTAAACACTTAAAAAAGAAAAAGGCACTGCTCACATGGATAATCTCCAGATCCTCGATCCATAATTATACTACAAGCATGACAAATACAAGATCAATGGACAGGGCAAAAACCCGGTGTGACTGCATTCAAAGGTCATGATGAATAAAGTTGATATAACTGAACACCTTTTGTTGTACCTCAGCCTGCCAAACCACCATACACATGCAAAAGTTAAACAATTTAGCTTTTAAATCCCCTTCGGTTAGGTCTATTCAGCCGGTCACATAAGTTTCCAAAAAGGGTGTACTAAAAATGATTAAAAACAGAAAAGGAGGTATTGGTTGTCAAACATAGGCTATGAAAATGGTATTCAATATTCACATGACATTGATTCAAATGATGCTCTGCTGGATCATCAAGTGAGCATTTCAAATTGGCCATATATTTAGCAATATCTTTATGTGCAGCAAGAACAGGTTTTCTTCCGTGATTTAATATCAAATTGCAAGGAATGCAAAATAGGTAATTTGCCTCCCGGGAAGTGCATGCACTCCTACTCAGCATGTTGCTGGTGTGGCGTGACCTTCAGTCCACTTTTAGAAGTCTGTTTTGGTGTGTTGATGAATTGGTCCATTTCTCTTCAATCAGAGATTCAGATCTAGGCTCTAAATATCTTTCAACTATTGACCACTTCTGTCACTAAATCTGGAACTAATGACTAGATCTAAGTTATGTGCCAAAGAAAGAGCAAATCACACAGTGGTCCTCTTCGTTGCAACCAATTTTTCATTCCCCGATACAACACTGATTGTTGCTTGGATGGGTAGCCATTGCATCAGCCCAGTAGGCTTTTTCAGGGTCATATCTTCATACTGGCTATGTCAGGCAGGCCTAGAGTTGAATTTCTTTGCTGGAAGCCCTCCTCTCTTCAGTGCTTTCCCCATACCCTTTCTTCTATATAATAATATAGTCCCTCTCCATAGCAGTAGGCCTAAATTCAGATCTAACTTATGTAGATCTAGATCTATATCTGTTGAGGACATGAAGCCAGGCTTGATCATTGACACTACTCGATCTTGATGTCTCAGAGTCCAGTTCTGGCTCACTCACATATTCTGACCCAGAATCATCATATTCGTTACCTTCAGTCTCCACATCCCAGCAAAATACCAGTACATGTATTTAGATTAAAAAAAAAGGGGGAGGGGAGGGATACACAAAGGCGTTTCTCGGACATTCTACTAAGCGATTGTTTACGTTCTGACTTTATTAAGTGCAGTAGGCTATTTAGAGGTCGACTGTAGTCACAGCAGTAAAGAAAACACTAGAGTTATTTATTTTGTTTTCGTGCCAGGTAAGAAAAGTCAGCCAAATTAAAAAAAAAAATCTCAAAAAAATGCGAAAAAATGCTCCAAAATGGCAAAAAATGCCCAAAAATGGCAAAACGGCGAAAAGTGTGGCACTCGTGCGGCAAGTAGGTAAAAATGCGGCTGCATGAAGTGTGGTGCGGCCACATTTTTCTCGGATCACAGAATTACAGTCAAGTCCATTCAAACTGAGCTCTGATTAAATGAATTTCTGATAAATTGAATAAAAATGATACAATAGATTTTTTTTCCTCTTTGAGCCTATTAAATGCCCCTCGTATAACTCTAAGCTGTCGCCATGAGTTTCCTTTAAATCGAACTGATCAGCACCACCACAAGAGTAAAAATCAGCTGTTATCATCTCCATATGGTTTCCACCAATGCGGATGCTGGCGGTTTGAAAACAAAGGAGATAGCACAGACAGGGCGAGAAAGGTTAGACAATGTATTGTGTGGGGGACGGAGGGGGGGGGGGGGTGTATGAATAAACAGCATACCAGGGCCAACACCGCCGAGCAACTGATCGACAATCAAGCATCCTGGCAGGGCCTACTGTACAGGTACACATGTAAATATTCTACACGTGTTACATGTATTATGAAGTGTGTAGGTTACACTATAATAGAGCGCTGTGTCGGTGTTATGATGTTGGTTCTCGCATCGTGAAGGGATGGTCCAGATTCTATATTGTGCTAATTTTTTTGCGCTTGCAGTTGACTCGCTCAAGGCGATCTGCGGCTGAAAAATATCGATATCAACAATTTTTTTTCAAAATTGTGTTCTTCCGATATTCCGTTCCTATAAATACTTTTCTTCGACCCCATACCATTATTGCCCCCCAAAATGTTCATAAAAGGGTTAAATTAGCATTTTAGACAACTATGCATGCACCCAATAATTGCTTTTTTTCCTTTCTGATAGCACAAATTGTCAAACTTTACGCCTTGACAACGACGCTTCCCGTTATCGATAATTAGGACACATTGGTATCATTGGAAAGCTTACTCTGAGCACTATCAAGTCTTTGTATTGCTGTGTCGATCTAAAAATAACCCTAGTGTCAGCTGCTTAGCAAGCACAAAGTCCATTCACCTAATTTTGCTGTCCACGTGAACATTAGACAACTTCGAAATACGCGATTCGCTGAAGTGCGGAGGAAGTCTACTCTGACTGGTTACATCGTAGTTACACCTTGACCTTCGCCAACTTCCGCTGTAAACAACACGTTTGTACATCACTTGTTGTTCAGCATTCCACTGCATAGTACATCGTTTTTATACC
>JBCEWB010153876.1:0-10617 GCA_039654565.1 Peronia peronii
CTATCTATCTATCTATCTATCTATCTATCTATCTATCTATCTATCTATCTATCTATCTATCTGTCCATCCATCCATCCATCCATCCATCCATCCATCCATCCAACTAATTATCTATCTGTCTCTTTTCTCTCCGTCTTTCTCTCTCCTTCTCCATCTCCCTCTCTCTCTTTCTCTTTCTCTCTTCATAGCAAGCGATTGTTCTATATGGTAACAGACAGCCCCTCTGTACTTATGTCGAAATGAAAACATGATAATCAACACCCATGCCAAAGCAAGCCATAAAATTTTAATGCAAAGCGCCAGAGCTATAGGGATAAAATATTAAAGCTCTCAATGCTATCTTTTTTTTTTTTCTGTACCTCCCTCAGGGTAGACACAGAGAGAATCCGTGTCCCACCCGCTCCGTTTAATTGTCTAATGAGGTGACTCGGCTCTCAAAATAATAATAATAATAATAATAATCATCATCATAATAATAATAATAATAATAATTCTTTAAGGCCCACAAGACCTAAGATTTATGAGTCTTTATACTTCGTAGTGTTAGAATAAGTATCCTTGTCTTAAACTTGGTCATCTATAGTCAGTTTTAAGTATAAGATATTATTATTTCCCATATCAAACGGAGATGGGTCATCACCCGTTATTATACAGGCTGCGTTTGTGCTTTGTATAGAAAGAGTTAATGCCATGTCATTACACTTGAAAAAGCATGAAACGGGACTGAAGGGAATCGGAGAAAGCGCGCAGTATTCTATACGCATGCATTCTGAGCCGAGAAACAAAACTCCAACAGCTGTTTTATCTTATGATGTTTACCGCCTCTGCTTTTTTTTAAAAGTTGATTTAGCCTAGCAGTGGGCACAGTGACTGAAACGATCATTTTTGCAATGTATAAGCGCCCTTACTTTTATCTAATCTTCATAGCTTCTATTATTATTATTATTATTATTATTATTTGTAAGATAATTTAACCCAACTACTCTTACGTTTATCTAATCTTTATTGCTTTTAACTTTTTAAAAATTTTTTTACTTAACCAGCGCAATCTTCGAAGTTGCCGGGTGGGTTTCATTTTACGTTTGGCAGGGGAAAGTGAGCATGAGGAGGAAGGAGATACAATGAAGAATAAGCTCACGATACAGAAATTAAAAATCCCATGCTCTCAAACTTTCTTAAAGCATCTCTCTAGACACATTATTCACTGTAGTCTGAGTATCGAGCTGAATGTCTATTTTGTGTAATCTTTTTGCTCATGGAAAGAAGAGAAGAAGATGTTTATTAGAATATCTAACGACATTAGAGAATTTTGAGAGAAAAAGACTGAATGTGATACTTTTCGTCAGTCGATCTTCTCCTGTACCTCCACCTTCTTCCCTTTGCCAAGCTCAACCTTTTGTTTTCCTTTGTCTTTCTATCCTCATCTTTTTTTCTCCTTTCTTCTATATTATGCCGGTCTCTCTCACTCTCCCTCTGTCTCGATCGCTCTCTTCTTCTTTTTCTTCTTCTTCTTCTCGCTCTCTCTGTGTCTCCAAGTCGCCTTCATTTCTCTATTCTGACCGATGTTTGGGTGGTATAAAGAGCAATCTGTTTTAAAATCATTCACTGAAACAATTCAACAAGAAATTACCAAGAAAATGGATTGACAAAAACAGGGTCAAAGAAAGCAAAATAGAAAACTGACTGGGAAACCATGTCAATTGAAAAAAAAATCTATAGCAGTTTCAGTAAATCTCATATATAACGGCACGACCTGACCCAGAGTTCAGGAATTTCTGCCTTAGCAATGAGGAGAATGTAAGACACAGGCAGAGATCATCAGAGACACAGTCCCAATGGTTTGTGAGTAATTAGAAACATATACTAAATCTTTGAGAATCACAGTGCTATGTGCTGCCGGAAAATCATTCACCAGGAGGATGAGTTTGATATTCTTTTAGCATGCCCTTTTGTATCACAGGTTTATTGAAACGATTTTCTAATATTATTTTATGAAATCAAGGCCAAATCTGCAAATTCACTAAATTCTTGCCCATCTGTTCTAACTCCTCCTGTCTCTTTCTTTCTCTCTTTTCACACACACGCACGCACGCATGCAGGCACGCACACACGCACGCATGCACGCACGCACACACACACACTCTCTCTCCCCTCTCCCTCCTTCCCCCCTCCTTCCCTCTCTCTCTCTCTCTCTCTCTCTGTCTATCTATTTTATTCTTCTTTTTTTTAATCAGGTTTTTTACTGTATAACTGACATTTAATGCTTTAAGTCTCGTATTCTCATTTGGCTAATCTTCGCTTAGAATATGTCAATATTGGCATTTTTAAGAATATCTTTTGAAACGTTTATTTTAAATCATTTGCTGGAATCTTAAACACATAAATCACTTCAGCTTCTGTCACAATTGCATTCAGAATTTTGAAGACAGTTGTTTTTATTGTTTGTATGTCTCTGCTTTGTTTCGTTTCGGGTCGGTTAACAAGTAAATGTGACATTCTTTACTTTTCAGTGGCGGAGATTGACCATAACTTAAGGGAGAGGATGCGTCGTGAAGGTGATTCTTTTATTATGATTATTATTATTAAAAATAGACTATTTTTGAATTCAGCAAGCTCAAATTAGAAGAAAGCCGAATTCCCCCCCCCCCCCCCCAAAACTTTTCAAGCAGTTGCCATGGCAATGCCACCATCTTGGATTCTGGCGACTCCAAAAAGACTAACTTTAAAATCTATCTTCTCTGCTAAATTTCAACAGAACCTGATGAAACTTGATGAAAATATTACTTGACATAATATCTAAAATGTAACCTACCTTCAGTTCTTCCTGCGCAGATAAAAAATTTGTACAAATTTTTGAAAATATCATGTAATGAAATTTCAAATTTTGCCATTTTTTCATACTAAATGCCTATCAATGAGAGCCCAAATCAGGCAAAAATCTGCTTGTTTATGTAACAATTAGTAACATTGAATAACAGTCAGTAGTTTGTGGATAGTTCGAGATATGGGCTGGTTGGCTTCTATACAATAGCTGAGTCTGGGTGAGAGATCGCAGTGAGTGGAACAGGGAAGATGAACCATATCACTAATGCTTAGCACAGGACTGCAACACTGGCATTGTAGTGAAGGAGTTAATCATTTCTCCCCCCCTCCCCCCCCCCCCCCTTTTTTTTTCTGTTCTGTTGATAATGTGAAACTGTTTTTTCTAGCCATTTTTTATTCCAAGTTTAAATCGTTTCTGATGTTTGTTAATTGTAATTACCTACAGCACCAGACCAACCCTTTAAAATCATGATTGAAGAACCAGTGCTTGTGAGACGTCCAGGACAAACAGCCAGGTTTATCTGCAGAGTGGTGCAATTCAGTGCTGTGAGTAATTTGGTTGTCACTGCATCATAGATAGGATCTGTTCTGATATGAAGCTAAGCTACAATAAGGATAAGAAAAGAAAGAAAAAGAGATACTTTATTTGTTCTCAGAGAAAATTCCTTTCGTAGTTAATGACACATAATAGACACATAATGTACATTCATATGGACATAATAATATATAGATTTAAGATTCATAAATAACATGAATAGTTCAGAACAAGACACACCCAACAAAACTGCAAAAGATGATTAAGAAACCAAGAGAATCATAAGTGGTCTAGTCTTTATAAATGATTTAATTCCTTATAGTCAAAATATTTAAACTAAAATGGTGATTTTATTTTTGAGAGCCAAATACTAGTAGGCCTACAAACCCTGCATATATAAGCCCAATTGTAGGGAGACTACAGATATGAGAGATTCTGACAAAGTGTTCAAGAAATCAAGAATCTGCTTATCTTTAAATACATGTATCTTTAAATTTTTGAGTATGATATTTATATCATCTCTGTTCTATGATGATGGTACAAGTCATTTTCAGCACTTTTCATTATTGAGAAAACAAAACTGTTTACAACACAATTCTTTTGATGAGATATGTGACTATGATTGTATTAGATTAATATTCTGTGCAATCACTTTACAATTAATTGAAATATTCTGAAAAGAATGGGCATTTGTTGCATGTAAGAACTGATTATTACACAAATTCATTTCTGCCATTAGCGGTATGTGTATCAAGCTGAGAGCAAGTTTTTTCTTTTTTTATCTGCCTAGTTCTGATGCTATTTATAATATTTTTGTGCTCATATAAGTTTTATACATCATACACATAGTTATATTGCATCTCATCACCTGTGAATGGAATTTCCTTTTTGAGGGCAATTAAAGTTTATCTTGTCTTATCTTATCTTAAACATATTTATTTTAGCATATCTCATTTTTAATGTCTGGTAGTTCTTTAATGAGTACAATGAAACGTCAGTTGTATTTTATCATAAGTCTGACTTATGCCATTATTGTCAAGCAGTGGTGACAGAAAAGTTCTAAAAAAAATAAGGCTGTGGAGATCAGGAGTACTAATGATCTTCAGATAGATGTCTCTTTATGTTTGTGAGTGTCTGTCACTTTCATGTTCTCCTACATTAGCCCCTGATACACAAATAATTTATGAAAGCAAGATTAGACTTAGAGTAAAATATTATTGTTCTTCTTCCCTCCTTCTTGACAATTTAATTTTTTTGTCATCATCATGTTAATACTCACAGAAAATGTGTGGAGTTGATGTTTCCATTCATCTCTTGTACAGGAGATAATGAACCACTTTTCACCATCAACCAAATGTTGAGATATAGAATGAGCATTGCAGAGAAAAATCTAAACAGCTTTTGTATCATTTCTTAGGAAAATTTTCATGATAAAAAGAAAACATTTTCATCATGTCATGTTTCTTTCAGACTTCACTGTGGAGATGTTTGGACAAAAAGTGCAAACATGCTCTTTTTTTTGCATGCTTGTTTTATATCTCTTGTGAGTAGCAAAGGGAAGTGATTTAGCTGATGGTATAAATGGGTCATTGTAATTTACTTTGACAAAATGCCTTCTTCCTGAAAACTTCTGTGTCAGGAAGATCATGTTTTAGCTTTTCAGTCTTTCTTGTCACACATGAAGAGCACAGTCTAGTTTCTATAGAGTGAAATGATACAAAAGATTATCTTTAAATATGGAAGGAAGTTGTGTCTGAGTAGGCAGGGAAACAATTAAATTATGATGGCAAAAGTGTCTTGTCAGATTAGCAATAGTCATAATGATATGACAACTATGTCTCAGTTTGGTTCAATTGTCTTATTCATGTTCAGGGTGATTACGTCCTGTTCTGGGTGAAGAAACATGGTCATCTACCACATAAAGTCACCGAGAAGGATGGTATGCTTATCATTCCAGATCTGGATAAAAGTGATGTGGGAGACTATATCTGCATTGGCTTAAACAAGGCTGGCGGTCTAGATCAGGCACATGGACGGATTGACTTTGGTAAGTGGAAACATCAATGCTCTTGTTATTATATCAGATATTTTGTTTCAAGTACACAAATGTTATCCCTTATGTTGATATCTTACTTTGCCTTATGACGATTAGATTTTACTACTGCTGCCACTACCTATGGTACAGGAACTCTAGAGAAAATCTTTTATTCTGAATAGTGCCCTAACAATATCTGACATCGTATCATGGTGCCTTCAGATCTTTCGGCTCTTGAAGGACCTGTCTCAGTCTCCTGATCATGTTATGCCAGGGCGAATAATTGTGAATTGTCATTGTTACCTGTGTCTCTCCAAATGTCCATCTCAGGACATAGTGTGTGGTATGATAGGAATGCTGGAAAGAAAAGGGTTCAAAGGCCTTTATTATATTAGATTTGGTAATGATGTTTGCCTTTCTCAGGGTAAGATCAGGAACAACAGTGGCAGACTTCGGTTTTTTAGAGGCCAGCTCATGCTTAATAAAAGATTTCCTTTATAGACTCAGGTGAGAATAGATGTATTAATAATTTAATATGATAACTTTCATTTTGTCTTCATCCATTCCTTGACTTTTGCCATCATCTTCATTCTTTGATTTTTGCAGACATCATAAAGGCGTCACAGTGGAAGGGGCCACTAACCTCCTCCAGCACTTTGTGTACTTCACTGCTCCTTGAGGATTAGCAGATCTCATTCCTGTCCATTTTTGGATGTTGTCTTTAGCTCTTTCCTTTGTCTTCCTTGTCTGTGGCTGCCACTGACAGTGATGAGTAAGATGATTTTTGCAAGGCTTGACAATTGAGACACATGGCTGTACCATGACGATGATGGTGGGAAAAAACTGAAATCTCTGTCTTTAACTCTTTTGGGTATAGTGCATTTTTAGACAACTGTTGTTCAACATTACTAACGTAACCCTCAGGCACCATTTCTTACAGAAAAGATCGAACGTCCCAGAGTTGAGATCAGGCCCAGTTTTAGGGAGGTCAAAGAGGGTGAGAGTGTGGAATTCCAGTGTGTGGCCACAGGAATACCAACACCAACAGTGACCTGGTACAAAAGTATGTATTATTCTGTTTCCAGCTGGTTACAGCTTCAACCAAAATTTGTATATGTCTAGGTCTTATATATTTTGTCTTTTACTTTTCTTTTTTAACCTTTGCATGATCTGTTTGATGAACACTATTTTCTCTTATATACTAAACATGCTCAGATACTGCAGTAATGAACAGTATTCCTCACATTTTTTTGCATCTTCCAGGATCATAATAATTAAAACTGCTTGTCATGTCTTCTCTCTGTGACATCAATTTTAGGAGAAAACAATGGGTAATAAAAAGCAAACTGACCATGTGCCATGAAGGACTAAATAATGGTTTACTCCGTTTTCACCTCTCAGGCTAATATCTTATATAAAGAACCCGTTAATTGCCTTCTATTTATGTCTGTTTGCTTTTTTTTGGTCATTTTTCATTAATCAGATATTGGTAATTATGAAGTTTATATGGCCAGGTACGGCTTGACCTTAAGTGCTTAAAACTTCAGAAGTCCTATTTCATAGAGAGAGTTTTCTCAAGACTTGAGGGACAGCTGAATTAAACATGATATCCTAGCAGGTCGCACTGTTCACTGTTCTGGAAACAAGTTAGAGGCATCACTGCATTATTAGAGCTATTAATAGGTCATGAGGAAATGAACAAAAAAATGAGTTTACAATTAGTTTCAGAGGCGTGCCTGAGACTGTTTGGCTGTTAATTGTGAAGTTGAATTTCAACCTTGTACATGACTGTTTTCATGAAATGTAAGAAGAACACTGTTTGGCAACCTGATTGTTTTTTTGTGATGAAATTGTTGAGTTTTGAGGAGATGTTTATGTACATATTATGTTTAGTGCTTGAAGTATTCATGTCATTCAGAGATAGATCTGAATGATTACATTCTCATTGATAAAAGTGTTATAAGTTTATATTTGATACACAAAAATATAAAGTCTCTTTAGTTTTTGTTTATATCTGAATATGGAAAATAAATAGTGGTCCTCAGCTGACTTTTTTTCTTTCTATTGTTGTTTGCCTTCCAAGTTTTCAAAGGTGGCTTTGAGCTGCCTATTTCTTCATTGTCCTACAAAAAGAACTTGAAATAATAATAATAAAATAATCGTAAGTCCAAAGTCTAGTTTTAGTAATACAAAAGTACAGGGGTGTGATGACTCCAGTCTTCTCAAGACTTGTCACTTTCTATCGTATGCATTTCCATCTGGTTTTATGAAGTTTGAATATACATGAGATGCGACATGATGAAATTAGGCTCTTATCAAATTTTGAGCATATGAAATTATTGGTATCACTGTGAAGGTTATACGTTTTCCTTTCTGTGTGTGAAAAAAAAAAATTCTTTTCTTCCTTAAGTGAAACTCAAGATACAGTGGTCTCCATCTACGACCCCTCCGCCTAAGAGCCCGGTCCACCTAAGAACCCACCTCTGCTCCGAAATGGAATTTTTCCTCTATAATTTACCCCTCTAAGAACCCGCTCCCAAATAAAAAATCCGCCTAAGAGCCCGGTGTCGGGCCAAGACTCACGAGTACTTATGGTGTAATTTCACATCATATTGTCCACTTAAGAGAAACACAGGGTGCTAGATGTGCAATAAAATAGGGACGGGGTTGAGAGAACACGTAGACAAAGGAATGGAAGTGGTGGTTGATGTATGACTGCCTAATCAGGTCACATTTCTTTGTTTGACATGTGGGACAGCACTTGTGATGGGCTTTGTAGATAAGAAAGAGTAAGTTTAGCCTCCTGACTGGTCAGTTGTTTTGGTACTTCGGTCAGTCTGTAAACACTTGAGTCACTCGTGCGATTATCCATAGGGCACCATAATAGTATCATGTTTTCAATAATGATACCGCTATGTGAAAACTTACTCCATATTTAAATGCTGGACAGTATTGATGTAATTATACACTAGAAAAGATCAGGAGTTGCTAGATCTAATTATAACACACATACAGGGAAGAAAGCTTTACTTTATTGCATAGATAAATCTTTAACTAACGGTAATGATCAACTGATCCAGTGAAGGCAATCTGTGATCAGACGGGTTGCGTAACTTTTCAATCCGCCTAAGAACCCGTCCACCTAGGAGCCCGCTTTTTTTGTCTCCCGACGACCAGGTTCTTAGGCGGAGACCACTGTATTGACAATTAAAGACAATGGAGATGATCTCATGCTGCAGCTGAATTTACTGAGAATATGGCCTATTACTTTTGTTAATCTTTATCAATCGTTATTAGACCATACCACTAAATTACAGTTCTTAGGTTGTACTTAATCTATCTCAGCAAATTCAACTCTGAAATGCATTTTTCGATTGATTTAGAAACATTCTGTGAAGAACAAAATTGCCTTAAAGATTCATTCACTGTTGAAAAACACATGATTTCTCCAGTTGCCTGAGTTTTATAAGTGTCTGATTTCATCATGTCGCATGTCATATATGTTTGGCAAAGATGTTGTAAAGTGGGATTATAAATATTACCTTTTCTTTTATGATAGTTCATTCAATTTATAAAAGATGATCCATTGTCGCTGTAGATGACCGTGATCCTTTGCCCAGCTATGTCTACACTGATGAAAATGGTTTTCTGAGAATTCCCTCTGTCACCATGGATGATGAGGCAACCTACCATTGTGAAGCTGTCAACTCAGAAGGAAGTGACAGCGAGAGAACTATCATCTATGTTGAAAGAGGAGGTAGGCCTTAAACATCCACATGATGAATTTGATGCTAGATGTGGACATTGGAGACATTAGACACCAAGAAGACTCAGCAAAAGTAACCACTGGACAGTAAGTGATGAGCTCTCAATAATGAGGGCATTAGACATCAAGTGAGGAGGATCGTTTTAAGGCAGGACTTAGACAAAGCCCAACAAAGCAAGTACTATAGTCCAAATGACTAGGCATTGGCCACCAAGTGATGAGTGCCCTCCAAAAGCAGGCATTAGACATGAAGTGATGAAAGGCTAACAAAAATAGGCATTGTTGTCTTATGAGTCCATTGAATCTCTTTAAGGACTATCTTGTCATCCATGGTGTTTTGGGTCATTGGTCTTTCCTATGAATGTGCCACCCTACCCATGTATGGGTACAGAGGCACTGGGGCAATTGATCACAGAGACAATAGATGGTTTGCCAGCTCCCTCTTCAGGTCTGCTTTTGATATTTCCCTGCCACCATTCTTTGGCCTAGCACACCAGTTCTTTGATAATCTTTCTACCTGTATGGTGTTAGTCCATTACAATCCAGTGTATCAAATGTGATACAGGATAAACATAATCTATGCAAGACTGAGCATCCATGGAATTTTAAGTAGTTTGCATCTAGAGATGTCCACAAATTACTGATTTTTACCCCCTGACCAATATTCATTCGATATGGGTCGTCTCATCATAGGATTAATGAATATTCAACATTGCTGTGGGCTTATGCTGTCATATTCTTTTAACCATTTCACAGCTGGAAACCATACATAATTTCATCTATGGTCAGATCGCCATCTACCACCCCTTTTTCTCTTGAATGTGATCCTGTGTTTAGACCACTGACTGGCATTTCAATTTGTTTGCAGAATTTTTTGATGGATGCTGCAAATTGATCATTGGCTGATAACTGAACCCCTTCATCAAATATATGACTAACTAGTACGTTATTAAAATGGGTAAATTGCGCTGTCATCAATCGCCAATATCACAGTTCCTCAGTCCCTATATTCTGTACCATATACGTCATGATAAACATACCTCTACAATGATCCTGCACTGAGTGAATTCGGATTCAGCAATGAAAAATACGCTTTTTGATATTTTTTGGTTTTTCTTTGTTGTTTCTTTACTCTTGCGACTGCAGTTGATCTCTACATACAATTGCAGTCAGAATATAAACAGTCATCTGGCAGATGTCTTCAATCGCACCAAAATGTCTGAGAAACGCCATAATGTATCCCCTTTTGATCTAAATACGTGTATGGCTATTTCGGTGGCTGAGGAGGCTGAAGATGATGAATATGATGAATTCTGGTCAGAATATGTGAATGAGCCAAAATCTGGCTCTGTGACATTGAGGTCAAGTAGTAATGATGATCAGCCTGCCCCCTTGTCCTCAACAGCTATACATTTAGACCTTAATCTAGGCCTACTAGACTATAGTGTTTGGGGTAA
>JBCEWB010153886.1:0-10617 GCA_039654565.1 Peronia peronii
GGGGGGGGATATGCAGTGAGACATTTCAAGTTTTAATGATCTTTTCTCAATGAGGTTCCCAGCTAGCTGCGCCACTTCGATTTCCCCGCGTGGTCTTTAAATGTCTGGATGCCAAATCATCCGTTACTAGCGTCAAATGAAGTGAGCTTTTCTGGCTCATACGCTGAGTATTCATCTCGCCATCTAATGAGCAGTTTTACACAGAATCTCATAAGGCTTGCCCAGCTTTATTACGTTTTAATAGCCCTGAACTGTGGCATGTTGGTGAGTCCAGTTAATTGAAAAAGGTGCACTTTCTACCCTGCTTCAGATGGAAGATTTTAATCAGCGTAGAAATAAGGGTTCGGTATAAACGCCAAATCCATTGTGAAATTCTCCAGGTTAGGAACAGGCACAATTTCGACAATGAATGGACATGCTTCTCTGAAGAAGAATTTATTCATTTCTCCGAAACTTTCGATAGCTATGGGAAATGGGTCTTGTGGAGGGGGTGAGCGTGGGCTTAATCATGACAACGATGAGCAACACAAAAGAATGAGAAATAAACTGAAGTCCTCTGTTGGTCTCAGTTGTTGTTTTTTTAGTTTTATCGCGATCTTTATGATATATGTCACAAAATGACAATTAATTATGAAATTACACGTTTGCTCTATAATCACTGGCATAAGTGGAGAAAATGTCGTATGACCAATTTATTGTCAATGCATGACAAGGATAAAGAATCGTCGAGAGAATGTATGAAATTGGACATTCTTTCCATTGACAATTGCTGGCATCAAGCTGTCACCAGTTTCATACTGAATGCCCGGTTTCTTATACATGTAAGCTTATCATATAATAAGCTGCTCTTAGCATCCAGCCGAGATTGGAGATGGCAAATCGCATAATTGCTCAGTTCCTGATTTGTGTGGAAATTGTCATGCCTTCCATTCTGAAATGGCAAGCGCACTCGTGACTTGCTCATTGCCTAGCAATTTAACATAGCATAAGCAATCCACGACAAACAATAATTTCCAGTCTGGCTTAGTCATGGCAATGGTTGTAGAATGTCATGGGATCTTACAAAAAATCGAATAGAAACATCTCTCCGATTAGCTTTTCGTATAAACAAGTTTCATACAACATACCGGCTTTATCTGAGGAACGAGGAAATCTGCCAGTTATACAAGATATTAAGCGAATATGCAACAGAAGAATAATTCTGTCTCTCCCGTTTGTATGCTGCAATGCTAGATGTATAATTTCATTCAACTGCTTCCACAATGTTTCTGTCTACACCTCCTAGCTTTGAGAGAGCCACTTTCAACTCATACATTTCAGAAAATCCAATTTCCTAGCACGCCCTTCAAATTAATTCGTCGTGAACTTTGAATTAAAGGAATATCAATCTGGTAGTCTTGATTTCTTCTGTGCAAAAACACTAAGCATGATGCGTTCCGTATCCTGTGGGATCAGCTCATGCATTCTGTATAGAATGTGAAGCCTTACTAAGGAAGCGTCACACAATGATGAAACTCTGTTTACCATACCGTGTCCTGATTGTATGAGTGTTGATTCACGTCACAATATGCGCCATAGAATCCATGGTCACAGAAGTACGGGAGTCACCGGTTCCTGCAAACAATGAGTTACGTGTTTGGCAGATGTTTATTGGTATAATTTGTGTGGGTGAACCAGTGTTCGGATGTTTGCTGTATTCTATATAAGGATACAAGGAAGTTTGGAGCAGACAACGAGAGAATGAGAGAGGGAGAGAAAGAAAGAGAGAGAGAGGGCAAGAGAGAGAGTGTGGGAAATAAGGAAGAACACAATGGCCATTATTCTTTGCCTTATTCTCGCATCCATCCCTCTCTTTTTTTCATTTTTCTCTATCTGTCCCTCCAAGTTTTTATACCTTCTAACCTAAGCAGGTATAGATTCACCTTGAAGTAAAGATCTGAATCAAGATAAAGATATTGTGAAAATACTGTGAGAGTGGTAGACCAGGAAGAATGGGGATGTGTGAGGGAGAGAAGGAAGGCAGGGAAAGGAGAAAGGGAGGGGCTATAGAAAGAAATAAGAAGAAGTTAATCAAGAAATCCCAAACCTTAGCAAGAAGATGAAGTAAGATGAGGCCCGACTGTCTCTGAGTTCAATGTGATATTTGCTGTCTTTCTCTCCTTTTTTGGGTGTAGCGATGTCCAGCTGTTTGTCCATATAATAGTCTTTGCCCCATCAGCTGATGGTTCTTTTTTAGCTACGATAATTATCAGCCACCTCTCTCTCTTTCTCTCTCCCTCTCTCTCTCTCTCTTTCTCTTTCTCTCTCTTTCTCTCTTACACACACAAACATACGCACACCAACGCTTTGTTGCTCCAACCCTCTCTCTCAATCTCTTCTTTCTTCTTCATGTCTTTTTGTTCTCATTCCAGTTCACTTCTTTGTCTGCTTGCTTATTTATCTGCCCTCTCTCTTTCTCTCTCTCTCTCCCTCTGATCTTTTTTCTTCTCTCACTCTTTCCCCTCCTTCCACTCTCCTTGAGCTGAGTGACATATCGGATCGTACAGGTAATTCATGCCAAGTGCTTGATTAACTATCCTCCATCAGATCAAATGCCACGTAGAGAAACTGCCATGCCAGGTGATAGATAACTTGTCAGTTGTTTAACCCTACGGGAATTCAGCTCATCATGAAGGGATAAATAAAAGCCTAATAACTGATGTAACTTGAACCAGTTCATCAACACAATCTCAGGACATCGGTTTCCCTAAGCAGATCTGCCTCCAGCTAGTCAGAGAGTTTATGTATGGATATCTATTAGATCTGCAATTAACACTTACCACAATTTATTAAGGACTCTTCCATCTCCATCCTTGTAATGCATGAAGTCATAAATATGTTCGAGATGACGTTTCGTCCTCTATTTCTGTTTGTTTCTATGGTGACTTTCGAAATTCCCAGAGAACTGAGGAGATTATTATGAAATCATAATTCTTCTGAGAGGCAGAATCGTAGGATATATATATTATATAGCTATATATATATATATATATATTACAGATATCTTAACAGCCGTGATATGCTGTTTTGTATAATGCTAACTTATTTATCATAATGTCATACCGTTAATGTACTAAAGGTAATGGCTAACTTGTTATGTAAAATAGTATCATAATTGTGTATACGGCTGTGTGTCCTCAATTAGGTTCAGATAGCATGAAATCTTCAAAATGCTGAATAGTTTGATCCACATTCAGACATGCCTAAGATATGCTTTGAAATCAGAACGGTATGGCTTTGAAACAGAATGAGAACTGAGGAGGCCCAGGTTAACATCATCATTCACAAATAGAACAGACATGTACCCAAAGACTTGGAGGCAAGGCTTTAATCTTATTGATGACGTATGTTTCGCGAAATTGAGAGGGACTCGATCAACATGCCACAACTGATTGTGTTTGAGCACTCTAGCGACCTCGCGTGCCAATCACCTCCGTGTGTCCCAGCACGTATAGATCGCGAGTTGTCACGGTCAATCCAGACCCCTTTGTCTGGACTTCCTCGTGTAAATGAGCATCACATTGTGCTCACACGCCAGTGTTTCGCACCCGGAAATGAGCCTGACAAATATACGTGCTGCCATGGTAACCTCGTAAGTCAGAATTTCATTCTTTTGTACAATTAATTCTAAATTTACTTTCTGAACTAGCTGTTATCTTCATGTGTCAGTATAATTATCACAGTAGGCGACTGACATGATGGAAATGACACAATCAAAATTAATTAATGATTAGAAACATTTTAAAATAAGGATAACTTTGTTTGTTTTTCAAAATGCAGAAATAAGTCAAATTACACATATATCTCACTTTGGCCGACTTGTCGATATCGTGCAGAAAAGAAAATCAGAGGATAAAAGAGAAGAAAAAGAAAAAAGGGAGAAGGGCAGAAAATGCATATTATATTTAATACAGACGGCTAAGTATGCGCAAATAGAATAAATTTAACATTAAAAGATAATAGCCAAGATATAGAAATACAGGTATCTATGAACAATGTACATGTTAGCATAAGGTCTAAATCAGCTGTCATGTGGGATAAACAAACGCATTTGTTCACCCAGACATCATAATCGCCGAACAAACAGAAACGATCAGACCGTTTCCGCGCCCGGCAAGAAGGCAAACGGATTAAAGGATCAATATATCCAAAAAAATATTATGCTGGGATAATGCGGGAATGATTGCTTGATGTGCAATTTTTGGCTGTAGCTGATAACAAGAGGTGGAATATGGAAGTAGTTGATTCCAGGCGCTTCAGTTTATGTGATAGGCGAAGATGGAAAATAGTTTAATAGTTTAGTTTAACCATGTTGTACGTGGGATGTGTGACTATCTTTTTTATACTGGCACAAGCAAGTGTACTGTTCTGTTACAGTATAAAGGACACGCTACGTTTCAGTGGATCGTTAGGAAAAGGGAAAACTCCATTCTATTATTTATTGAATAACATAGTAATATTCCAATCTTGAGACTTTCCTTTATATCTAATTGATGTTAAATGTTCTGAATGTAAATATAGTTTGTAACACTTTTCATTGTCTTTGTCCTGTAATGAATATGGAAGAGAATGCACGATATCAATTCTTTTTTTTTTTTTTTGCTCAGACCGCTCATGCTCATTTAATCCATGGCAAGTTTATTCAGATTGAAACTTTCCACAATTTATCAGGGAAAATTTTCTGTAATATTTCACCTGTTTGTACAAAACAAGTCTGATCAGTGTTTCTATTCAACCTTAACTAATGTCTCAGATCTCATAAGAGTATTTACGATTTAGAACATCAGACTGTGTCATAATACAGATCATGCTGAGGACAGAATGAAAGGTCTTCATAGATATTTAGCCCAGTACCAATACACTATCTATTTGAGATCTTAATCCAGTTCAACGGTACGTAAGTTTTTCCTGGGGCAAAGTGTTGAAAACGGAGCCTTGATTCTTCTCAGTTTCCTTCTCACTGATAGGTAGTCCACAACTGAATGAAAATGAAGAAGACACATAATACGATATTCTGGTGACTGGGAAGATCCCATCTCATATCCGGTGGCTCGCACTATGAGACCGAATTCCAAACTACGAGTATCGACGGCCAGTTTTGGCCAGAATTCCATCTGAAACAGCAATTGGGTTTTTCGAGAGGGGCAGGCTGCCTCACAGGAGGGTGAAAACGCGTTATCTGCACTATTAATTGGCAGATGAAGCTTTGGATGGGCCACGAGGGCCACGCATTCGCAACGATGGACAGGACAAGGTGGTTTTTATTTCTAATCTGGTCAGTCCAGAGCAACAGATTCTCAATGGCCAGTTGAACGTCCGTGAAAATCTATGACAGCTTTTATGAATTCTGTAGTAACGCCTCCATTGGGCCCAAATCCGTATCTAGTGCCGATTTATCGTATGTGTATTTCCTTGAGGAACAGATTTTTTTTTTACTCTATCAGTGTTTCCGTTTGGTCTTTTTATTTAAAAAAGGGCTTAGCAAGGAAGAGGACTATTTTAAAACACTGAGGCACAATAGAGTTTAAACAAATACTGATTGACTATTGTCCCTCATGCCCGTGTGTGGATATCTCAAGCAGGATTTCCTGTTTTCATTGCATGCAAACATTCAGTTTCACGAGTGAAGCGTGAATCGGCATCACAGCTGCATCTGTGGCTATTATGGAATTCACGTCACAATAAATCGGACTAGTTTAGAGAGACAGTGCATCCGGCCCTAGGATGCAGTTGAGTATTGCGATTCTGTTCATTTGGACTCATAAATGTTTAAGTGAAAAAAACAAAGAGATGTTATTTGTGCTCTATATGCATATTGTCATAATATTTCCCTGTTCTGAAGCATATAATCTTGAATGGCCTTCGAAAAAAATTACACAGAGAATATCAGTAATGATTCCTTATCAAACAACCGGGTTTCTGCAGAAATGATCCAACTGTCTAGACGTTTAACTAGCGTCCTGGATTCTGTGTGTTTTTCTCTGCACCTCAGGGCTATGAGCAGATAGCAGATACAGGTTCGTGAACTGATGGATCCAATCGTTTTCTAATGGCTGTGCAGATTAGATCAGATGCCTCGGCAATCGCGGGACATCACGACAGAATTGCCGGCAGCTGTTTGCACTTCTGTCTGCTTTGTTCAGTTTGTTTCGTTCACTTTTCAATTCTTGGAAAAATAGCAGCATTTAAGATGAAAAGCAGCCATTGCCTTACATATGTACACTGATCTAAGCGATCGATATCTTTTTCTTTCCTCTTCTTTCTCTGTTCAATGATACTTATTCATCTCAATCTATTTTTCAAGATCCTCTTATTTGTTGTCATCATTAGCATTTACCTTTCAAATTTGCAGTTTGCACGATTTTTCTTTCTTCGTTATTTAAGTATTACGAAACATAAAAGTGAATAAACTGCAATTTACTAGGCAGATAGAAATCAATTTGTTTCCTCATAAATTTGCCATAACAGGCTTTGGCTCCTACACCAAGACTATATTTATACATGGATGATAATCTGGTCTTCTGGGGGCATAATACGAAATCTCTCAAGTCGCCATTTAACAACAACAAAAAAATAGCAGACTACACTAAGCTCCTACGCATTGTCGCTAAACTGCAGCTTTACCATGGCCATCCTGCGCTTGAAATTTCAGACAAGTTGCCAATATTCTGAATTCGAACAAATATTCTGTTAAAAAAAAAGGAGAAGGTGAGGGATGGGTGCGTTGGGGTGGGGGGGGGGGGGAGAAAAAAAAAGAAGAAGAAAAAATCTCATCCTTGACATTTCAATGCACCGCACACTCACACACACACACACACACACACACGCACATACATACCCATATACACGCATAGAATCCCCTTTCCTGTACCCTTTTCTCCTGAATAGATATTTTTTTTATATAGATTACTGATAGATATCGACTAGGATTTTTTTTCTTCTCTGTGTTCAGAAAGACTGTTATAATTAGCTCCATTATTCCGAGGGGTTGGCAAAGGATTTCCCCCATCTTGAATAGAATTTTGATTCTGTGAACGAAATGTTCTATAGGCTGTCACCTCCCCCGCGTACCGCAGTTCAAACTAGTAGATGATTAAAGATCTAGATCTACTTCATCGAAACATTTTGTTCTATTTTCTAACGAGCATAATGGTTAGTAATGAGAGCTGCCGGTATAAGGCAGACTGAATGATATCACACTCACTTTCAACTTCATAAAGTGAGATACATTTCAGTGTAGACTGAGTGAATAAGGGGAAAACGACTTTTTTGTTGTTGTTGTTTTTCTGCTTGTTTTTCACAGCCATTTCTTACCAAATATAAAAATAAATAAATAAAAATTAGGAGATCTGATTTATGTTCGTGAATAATTCTTATACAAATTTAATGACATAGCTGTCCTTTGCATCATTATTTTACGCTGACAAGTACAACGATTGTTTGTTGTCTGAGGACTCGGGGAAATGTGAGTGACTGATTATCTCACAAAGAATGGTCTGGGTTTCATTTCATTCTCAAGGCAACAGAAGGCTTTCTCTCCTATAACGTTTGTAAGGTTACACCAGATGTTAATCAGTGTTATTGTTTTATAGTCCTAATTTATTCTTTGCTCGTTTATTAAAAAATAATAATAATAATAAAATAATCTACAGATACCCGATTTACCTGCAGGTTAAACGGGAGATTTTATTCAGTTCAATTTCCTTGGTCTGCAGGTCTGTTTTCTCCACTTTTTCATTTTTGAAAAAAAAAAATACCAATATGAGGTTTTTGTTTTATGATAGATCTACATCTCTAGAATAATTTTTAGAATAAATTCCGTATTTAATGTTTCGTGAAACAGTGGGTTTGCATCAGGTATAAACTTTCTTAGGACGTAATGAAACTTGAATTGTACCGAACTTCAAACCAATAAAAAATATGATCTCACCAAATCGATGCCCCTATAACCAAGTATCTTTGTCAGAACTGAGAGGCAATGAATGACCCTGGCAAACCATACTTGCCAACCTAATATTCTTCGATTTTCAAACCAGGTCCTGAATAGGTACAAAAGATAAGATTAATTTTGTACTGGTAAGTTTGAAAAGTAGGTCATTTGATCTAACCAATTTTTTACTCACGCCGAAGATATTTGGGTGAAGAGGGCTCAAATTCATAGTCAATTTTCCAAATCCTCGATAAAGATATATCTTTGTTTTCTTTCTCTCTTTTGTTTTCTAGTGCCAGTCCTTTCTCTGCGTTTTTTGTCCAGTAATTTGCAATCTATTCGCGTTCAGGAAAGACAAATTCTTCTCTTACAAACCCTAATAATACATTTAGTCTTTGTTTTCTCATTTAGGGTGGTATTTTAACTTCACTCTCTTCTGCTTCTGATTTCAATTTCGAAATAATAAGAATAATTTAATATCTGAGACACTGATGTTGGTCCCTCCCCTTTCAAAATTCTGTTGTCGAGGCTTTTCCAGACAAGATTTTTGGGGAGACTGCTACCCTTTTCTTTGGGCCTGGGAGGCGTTGTGGGGAACAAAAGGAACGTGTCTCGGTATCGGGTGAGCTGTTAGAGTGACTCTTGCACGCCGGAGAGCTAATAGAGCTAATTTGCTTGTGTGCCGAATAACACAACAATGCTAATTTCTGGGCGAGGTGGCGCCGAGGGCAATAATACCAGCAGCCCAAGGTGTTCCGTGACTCGACGCTGACGGACGAAGGTAGATTAAGGCTGGCAAGATCGCGCCGATGTATGCCACCGTCAACAGCCACGACTTTTGTCCCGGGCACATGTCCTGCCGTCCCTGTGGAGAGGTTGCTCAATGGACGACTTGCGAAATGTCTGCATATCTACAGCGTAGATGAAGCTTTTGCCTGGATCTGAGCAATGATGAAATTGGCGTTTGCTTCAAGTACAATGTCAGTTATTAGCAAGACTGTGGAACATTTGATGAAATGTCAATAGGTCAAGCCAGGCTTAAGATTTTTGAATAGGGTCTATGTACGAGTGATCTGCATAATGCTCGGGGATTATGCGAATCTATTGCACGTGGTTGGTGCTTGAGTGTGTGCATAAGAGCAAGAGACGGTGGAGCTCGCTGTTGTGGAATGCGGAAATTGAACTTGGAATTAATGAAAGTTCATAGCCGGTTTTGGAATAATCTCATTGTCATGAAAGTGAAATATATTCGTGTTAGAAAATAGCTGACTAATCATCATCTCTGCACCTTTGAAAATCTATCGTGTCATACTTTCCCATCTCTTCCCCTACCCATTGTCGTTTTCCAGGCTTATTTCATTAATCAGTCAAAGTTATAAATATTATTCATATTATGCACTAATCAGGAAATTTGATGTCTATGTTCGGAGTGACTGCTAGATCAGCACTTAGGCACATTTTATTTTTAGATGAGATATCGCTGACATTAAATTTTTTCCTCAAATTATAGATTAAATTTTGAGTGTCTTTGTTAGTTCTGTTTCAACCCAAACGTTCGCTACTAGAACCTGAATACTTTTTACACTCTCATACATTCATGTGCGCTTATATAAGAGGACCAAACGGAAGTTTGAGATGGTGTCAGTACACAAGTGTTGTTTTAAAGAGAAAAGGCCAGAGAGATAGAGAGAGAGAGATGGAGTGAGAGAGGGCGAGAGATATTAAACTTGATAAACTTATTGATCAATTTGCTAAAATATCTCGACACGAACAAATAGACTGCTGTGTCAACAAAATGCTTAAGGAAATAACTCATTACGAGACATCCTACCAGTTTACCATGAGAGCAAGGATACTGAATAGACTGTCTTAAATAGACTGTATATTGATGTGTGATTGTGATTTCACAATCTATCTTCCTAACACTTGGCATTCGTAGTCGCAGATATAGCAAAAACCATATAGTTCTATTTTCGCTGAGGATAAAGTTGACAATTCCACTTTGTATTTCTCTAAGAATTACAAGATGGGGAAATAAACACCGATGTCTAAACCTTTGTATTTGCGTACTGTTCCCCACTGACTTCAGAACAGGAAATATGTAGCTTGTCCACTTGCAGTGGTGTTCCCATTAGTAAACAAACGTTAAGCGTTCATAAGACATTCCGTGTATTTCTAAAATGATGAAAAATTACATTTATCACCTGAAAAGTTATAATTGTCCAAAAGCTTATGGTGTGTGTGACAAATGTTACAGACA
Organism: Peronia peronii; assembly: GCA_039654565.1. Lineage (NCBI taxonomy): Eukaryota > Metazoa > Mollusca > Gastropoda > Systellommatophora > Onchidiidae > Peronia > Peronia peronii. Next base: position 10,230 of record JBCEWB010153886.1, read on the forward strand.
ATTCAAAATGTCAATGCCATCCTTTAAAAACACAATGACCTACATTCCCTGTGCCCGATTACATTTTTTCAGCATCGTCTCGGGCGCACGAGACTTACAAAAACGTGCGAATTGGTGCACTTTTCGCAGTCAAAGTGGCTCTTCCTCTCTAGATCGGGGATATTATTGATCATAGCTGAGCCGATCTGTGAGATAAAAAGATCTGCTAAATTTGCATCATTCTGGACATTTGACTAGAAAATATGGATAATGGTTTGTTTTGCTTTTTGTAGAAAGGGAATTGCTTCGTGTGTTTAAGGTCGAGGGAAGTCCAGATGTCTATCTATCTATCTATCTATCTATCTATCTATCTATCTATCTATCTATCTATCTATCTATCTATCTATCT
>JBCEWB010153897.1:0-10617 GCA_039654565.1 Peronia peronii
TATGTATGTATGTATGTATGTATGTGTGTTGTGTGTGTCTGTTTGTAGGCAGACAAACAGGCAGATTTTCTTTGTCTGCCCGTCCCACAAGACCACATGAACTGAAGCAAGGAATTAATCAATGGAACGAATGGTAAACAAATAATTTATAACAGCACCGCTCAGCGAAGTTATTATATAAATATATCCAACCATTGCTCGAGCTCTTTATTCCTCAAACATTAAAATCGATCCCTGCATGATAGGTGACACATCATAATAGATAATATAGATTATCTTGTTTCCTTTGAATGTGAAGCATCAATTTCGACAGCTTAACCTTTATATGAGAAAAAAAAATAGTTTGCGTGATATCGGTCTTGTTTTGAAACAGTGAAATCAATTTTACATTACAGAACACATTTCTCTGTCAGGAAAGAACGAATTTTTAATTTTTGGGCCCAAGAACCTTTCATGTAAAAGTTTATAATAACTGAGACATTCTTTCAGTACACCGCATTTCCAGGCAATCTTAGCGGGGTCTGAGAGGTAATAGAGTTTGCCTGTCAGTTCACATTATAACAGCTGGAATGGCAGGGGCATTAAATCATTCTCTCTGGCATCACGATGCTAGAACGAGAGTTAAAAACGTCATTCTAAGGGTTTCGAACAGTGCCTTTTTCTTGCATTAAGTGATACTTCGCATTTGTTTGTGTCTTTGCTCAGAGCTTTCTTCAGATAAACTATGAGGCGTGATTAAAAATCAGATGTAATTTAGATGATCTTCCGCTGTGCAAGCCATTAAGCAAAAGATTTTAGATGAGACAATGATGTGCAGAGCCTAGCACAGTCAAACAATTAAATGGAATTAGACTTCTAGTTCTTTAGTTTGGCATCGAATGGCTTCAAGCTAATGACATGATAATCAATGATAAGATTTTTTTAATGAGTGAACCACATGCATTTTTCCTGCTCACAGAAAAAAAAAATGGCCGGTTTGAATTTTTGAAGAAGCATCTATAAAACTAAGTTATTTTGTCATCTTCGTGCCTGCTTGTGATTTAAAGAGAAAATGATCGACAAGCGGGTACAGATGTACTTGTTATTCATTGTATTAACTCACACTGGCGGCACGTGGGCATCCAGATCTGCCATTTACAATGATTCTAAACAACTTTACAATGACATTATCTTTAAGTTTGATCGTAGAATTCGACCAGTTCTCAACCAGAGCGAGCCAATAGAGTTCAGTGTGATGGTCTATCTGCTGTCCTTGATTGAGGTGGACGAGATCGGCCAAAGGAAGGAGGTCAACGCTTTACTGAACATCACCTGGGTGCGAGATAAAAGTGTGGAGGACTACGGTGGACTGGACAAGTTACACCCTGAATGTTTAGATCTGTGGAGACCTCGGATGATAGTGACACATTCTTTGGAGGGCAGAGACTTGTTGGAGAAAGAGCGATGCGTTTTGTCCCTGATGGTATAATCAAGTGGTTCGCTGGAGCCATCTTCACTGTATCCTGTGCCTTTGATTTGACTTACTTTCCATTCGATCAACAAACGTGCAGTGCGACGCTGCTATCAAGCGAATATTTCACTTATGCGCATCTCAAGACAGCAATTCCTGATGTCATTACGGCTCTGTACATCAAAGACAGCGAATGGGAGCTCATTGCACATGAAGTTCATGCCGACGCCTTCGATCTGGCTGAAGAAAGGACAACTCGAATAAATATCTACTTCACTTTCAGACGCCGACCGCTGTTTTTCATGGTAAATTTGTTCATACCCATTGTACTTCTGGCCTTCCTCTCCTTGCTTGTTTTCATATTGCCCCTAGAGAGTGGTGAAAGGGTCCCGTTTTCGGTCACCATCCTTCTTTCATTGGCTGTTTTCATCAGCATCATCTCAGAGCAACTGCCAGCCAGTGCTGATACGTTTCCAATTATATGCGAGTATTTGTTGGTCCTCCTGATTATCACGGGGCTTGCACTCATAGTCGCAACCATTCATATGGCATGGTACTTTCGAGAGCGAGATAGGCATAAGAGAAACAAAGAAACGAATCCACCATACGGCGAGTCTGGACTTGATACAGCTTACAAAATACCACGCGTGCATTTTGGGAGAATCAAGGCACATGAAATTGAGCAGCAGTTGCGTATGACTGGGGAACCAGCCTGGTTTGTTCCTGAAGATCTTCAAAAGTTCAATGTAACAAGACTGAACCATGACCCAAAACATGATATCGAAATGCGAATTACAGGACGTGTTAATGAAAGCATGGATGGGTGTGCTCCGGCACAGACTGGGCGACTAATGAAAGGAATCTCGATCCTAATCCACGTTCGCACGATCTTGGTGACACAATTAGATGCAAAGAGTGTCTTGAAAAATGGCTGTTCAAACATTCAAGCGCATTTCTGTTTTTCATTTTCTTATTGATGTTCTCTGTAGCATCTGTTTATTATTTTGCTAGATTGCTGTGTTAAGTGGACAAAGAACAGTATGTAAATTCAATTAGTCTAGAATCATTTATTTATACTTTATCTACATCCTTGGGTACGTCCTCGTTAGAACTCTGTATTTCTTACTCAGATAATATTAATATTTACTTGTGAATGTAAAAAGAAAACAAAATATTTTTGTTCACTAATGAGTTTTGACTTCGCTTAGGACTGCAGGGCATTTTATGTCTTTATTTCTTTTGAAAATAATTGTTCCACTTTGAAAACTACGACAATGAACGAAGCTGCAAATAATTTATGAACTCTGAAATGGGTGCAATCTTAATCACAGTACATAATAGTAAGATGAAGGCAATATCGACATTGCCGCTATGATTTCAATAGATTTCATTAAATATTTTGGTCACATTCTTGCATTAGGCTAGTGTTATTCTTTTTGTTACGTGTATGTAACACATTTATAGAATTCGTTTTACTTTGATATTATGCCATCAGTGAATTTTATGTTATACAGGGTGGGGCAAAATAAGTTGATAGTTGCCATTAAAGCATTTATTTCATTCAATGTCAACATAAAAAGGCTTAAACTTAACAAATTGCTACATAACGCAATATTAGTCTCTGTAGTAAATTGCTATTATTAAGTGGTCAGAGCCACCAGCTGTTGATTACCATCGATTCATGCGACTTTATAGTTGTCACCGTGTATTGGCATGAAATTAATATTTTAAATTGCAACTATCAACCTAATTTTGGACCATCCTGTACTTTGATGAGATTTCTGCATTGTTGTGATTTCAGTGACAGTTTTGTGCATATTTCATATTACACATTAGGAGTAGGCCTATATTTTGTATTATGAATTCCATTTATTGCACTGAGTAATGGTTCTAAATTGTTGCTGAAAATTCCAGGAATCAAGTTGGTAACATGCCTGCAGTGCTACTGTGTGAACAGTGACGTTTGTGTGCATGTATTATCTTAAGTGAGATTTTCTGAATCACTAGGAATTGTGGTTCCCGTAGCCTCCATTTATTACACAAATTTCAATTTTGTAGCTCTGCCATTCTTTCAGCGAAATTGATTATATTTATTCTTATGAGTAATATTAAATTGCTGTTACGATGTTTGAGAACAATCATGCATTTCAAAACAAGATTACTTTTACATCTTATCATACGTTGACTTTAGATTAACATGTCTGTTCATTATAAAAAGTGAACGGCAAAGATCCACATATACCTCTGTCCCTCTGTTCAACATTTATAAGAATTTTTTACTGTATTACATCATCTTTTTCTTTTCTTTTCTTTTGTGTATGTGTTTGTATGTGTGTGCAGTTTTTGTTTGGCTTGTTTCGTTCTTTCTTTATGTTTGTTTGTTGTTGTTGTTTGTTTTTGTTTGTTTTAATAAGAAATCTGTTTTCTTTCTTTCTTTTTTCATTAACTGTTTCAAATTTAGAAAATTGAAGAAGTGGACATGCTCACTGGACTTTTACGACTACATTTTGCACCAAATATAACAATCATTTCTGGATTGTTTTGTAATTCGAGCATTTTTCTTTCACGAGCAAATCAAGGGAATAGTGAAATACAATCTTCCAAAGAAGATGGAAGCGAGGGACGATCTGTTCTTGTCCAAAGCTGAGACAGCTGTTTGTTAATTCATCCAACAGAAAAATGTGTGTTGCTAGCATAGGTATTGGGAAAAAAATCAGACAATCAACATGTAATTGTTAACATGTACCAAAGAAACAAAAAATAACCACATCACGTCTGCTTCAAAGTTAATCTTCATATTTTGACTTTGGTTAAAATAGGTATTCAATTAAAGATAGAGGAAGTTATTGTTAGATTAATAAGGATTTGAGCAGCCTCTTTGCATGCTCCCCTGGAAGCTGAGAACATAAGTATTTCTGTTGAGTTTGCCAAGGCAATAGTATATTTTAAAGCGCCTAAAGCCTGCCCTGTATTGAAATAAGCGTTATTTAAGTGCTTTCGGTAATTATTTCTCGAAGTCCAGAAGATGAAATGAATGGAGACCTTATAGAAGTACGACTCAGCATTGCATTTACTCGACTGTAGTTTCATCCAGGTATCTTGTCAACACTTCGCCCACACGGCTCCATTTCTTTTTCCGTGGACAACTTGTTGACCACATTTCAACTTCTTTATAAAGCTCTGACAAGCACGTTATTTCAGTTTAGCGTTTAGTTAACACTTTCTGCCTTTAAACAGACCTTTGTCGTTGTACATTACAAGGCTGCTTCCAAATAATCATTTACTCTCTCAGTAACCCAAAACCTAGAATTTCTCTTTTCTTTTCATTAACTTCTATCCCACTTCAATCTCAATCAATTCAGAACTCAATTTTTTCTACGGTCAGTTATAAAGTTTTACTCATGATAAAGCCAGTTCTTCAACAATTGGAACTATCCAGATTAATGAAAGCAATAAATTCTCATTTTTGTGACGCTTACAGAATGAGATTGGAACTTTCTGTTTTTTGTCTTCTTCGTTTTCTTTTGTTGGTGCTATTGTTGTTTTTTCTTTTGTTTTTTTCCCCTTGGAAGCAATTATCCGTCTAGAATCCACTAACTCTTTCAAAAACAGGACGATACCATGATGATATAACCTCAGGTCGATTGGGATTTCCCACAATCTACAATGAATTCAGCCAGAAGACCGCCTGCCTATTGCATATGTCAGGGATCTACAATTCGTTTTCTCACGTAAAACAACTTTGTTATTATTATTATTATTATCATTATTATTACAACTATTTTTATTTACTTTTTAGTGTTTTGATTCTTATCAACTATGTTTTCCTTAATTTGTAATGTTTTTGGGTGCTTTTATTAATGTGCGTCTTAAATATCACACTATAAGAGTCTGCAATTATTTTTTTCAAGTAAAATATCCATAATATCGTTAATTTTCAATGTTCTGCAGTTATTCTAATATGTATGATAACACACGTTACACTGTAGTGTAAAGAGAGATGTCTGTCTGACTGTGGTTGAGTAAGACTGATAGAAGAGGTAGAATCATAATAATGTTTTTGCTTCCGAAGTTAAGAAATGTTATTAAAAACTGGATTTACTTGCAAGAATTTTTATTAATGTCGTTATCCCGTTATTCAACCCGCTTGTGTAGCGGGAGCTGTATCAGGTGAACTAGTGACGCAGTGTCGCACCGACGGTTGTAGACTTAGTGGTAGTGATACTATAGTTCGTATCTATGTTTATCTGTTTGTCTGTCTATTTCTTTGTCTATTTGTTGTACGTATTGTATGCATACAATTATATAGATAGATAGGTAGGTAACTAAGTAGATAGATAGATAGGAAAGCAAGTATGTAGGTTGGTACGTCGGCAGTTACGTAGGTAGGCAGGCTGGTTGATACATAGGTAGGTAGGTCGGTTGTTCGGGTCAGTAGACCTATCCATGGATAGTTATTTTCCAGATGGATTTATCAGCATGGATCAGACAATAAGTTGGCGGGTGGCATCGAAGTGAACAATGTCACAGAAAAATCAATGTTGTTTACCCTTAAGGTTATCTTTAGATCTGCGGTCTGTCCTACAAAGTTTCTGAGTGTTTCACCCATACTGATATCATCAGTTATAACCCATGTATTACAGCACACTTTTGATCAAGCACGGCGCCGTCAACGTTATTAATTGATTTGGCCCATGGCAATTTGTTAAATGTTGAAAAAAAATGACAACAGAAATGACAATGACAACATTTTCATTTTTTCGCATTGACAAACAAAGTGCGAACAGGAGAAGCGGTGAGGATATTTTATTAATCTTGTACTAACATATATCTCAAATGAACAGCAGAGTTTTAATGCTATTTCATATATTTAAATTAGACCCAGTATACCCTCAATTTATATTCACTCATACCTTTATGTTATTGTATTATCAATATTTGTGTACAAGGGAAACACTTCCAGAACATGTTTACCCGAAAGGCTATTGTTTGCTCTCTTCATAAAAGATTGTTTTACAAGTGGGCTACTCAGCCTGCCAGAATATCATACGTTTAGATTCGATCTTCAAAATCCACTAATCGATCTTTCCTGGACTAGAACTGAACAGATAAACTTTGTAAAAACAATGTCCGTGTTAAAAAGGAGGCCATATTATACAATGTAATGCTTAAGAAGTTCTGATATAAAGACCTCGTTTCCCGCAGACTAATTTTCATTTTAAGATCACCATTAGAAGACAATTGACGCTGCTAAGATGCATCCTTCTCTAGTAATGTCTAGGTAAATATTATACTATGATATGAAGAGTGGAAATGTTATGAATACTGAGCATCAGGTTCAAGTTCTGAGAAGACGAGTTTTTTATATTTTTTAAATTATATTCTTTGTTTTCAGCGAAACTAGATACTAGATATTTTAATTCAAGTTCTTTTCTGGGTGTGTGGGTTTGGGCGACAATCCACATCGATGTATATCAAGTCCAGCCTAGCACTTAGTTCATCTACATAGTCTCATGTGAGGTCTCAGGCCAATATCTGGTCCATACAGGCGGCGGCATACTGGATCCTCAAAGGAGCGCCCGCAGAATTGGTTCATTGAAGCACGCTTTCTTAATTAACTGTTCTGCCGTTCGTTTTCATAAGTTAACTCTCTATATGTGGGCTAGAAGGAAAAGGAGCACAAGGTTTTCTTCGCAGATATGGAAGGAGCATAACATAAAAAAAATGAAATTAAAACAAAAAAAGTTGACATGAAATCATAATCATTTGGATTCCTCATATTTGTTGAGTGGCACAGAGGCACGTGGTAGGGAACTTTCTCTTTTTTATGATAGTTAAGAAATGAAAACGACTTTTTGTTTAATTATTTCGCAAAATAATCTTGTTCCAAACTCCACAGGCAAGGAGCGAGTAAGTCAATAATTATTCAGGAAGTGGTAAGGTAAGAAATTCAGAATATATGAGTTAGAACATGAATAAAACAAAGTTAAAATTTCTGCATTAAACTGGTTATGAAATTTTTTAAACTGTGTTTAACATTAGACCAAATCTGTTTTCACTGTACATACTGTGCAATCCTATGTGCAACCCAATACGCTCAGTTGCCTTTATTCCTGACGAAAGAGTTGGACATTGACAATTGTCTCTATCAGAAGAGTTTGGTAATGTCATAGATTGCTGACTCACACGTTAAATCTGATAGTTTTTAGTTGTAATGAGAATGTTCCTTGCTGGTTCTTTATTGCTCATATTCAGAACGGGTTAAAACTTCAAGATAGAACAAAAGAAATTTGAAAGAAAAGCCATACAAGCCTGACATTGTAACATTTAGACAATTGTTGTGTTTACTTATCTTTACTCTGTGTGACATTATATTGTGTTCCTCTTGTCCATTTCAGTCACGAGAACAGGTTGATGTAATCATTAAAGTGACCAGGCATAAGACAGCACCTGCATCTGGACTCAAACGTGCATTTCTAAACAATTAAAAGTTATTATTTTTGTGAAGAGATATGCATGCTTATGAGATAAAAAGTTGCATTTCATTAACAGAAAAAAAAGTAAAGAGGAAAATGGAAGAACGAAGAAGGAACAGTTGAAAGTGGGAGATACAATAAAAGGGGGTCAAAGCGATTCAACAGCACTGATTACATAATTCTGAAGAAACTTTGAGAAAAAAAAAAATAATCATTTACATCTGTTAAACATGTTCCGATTCTACATTGGTGTAGTTGTTCTCGCATTTCGGAGCTCGATCGGGCAGGTCCACTCTGCAACACTTCAAGAATCGCAAAAACTGTACAATGACATTGTCAGGGCTAACGACAATCGACTACGTCCTGTAGCCAACCAAAGCGCACCAGTCGATGTCTATGTCACCATATATTTCATGAGTTTACTGAACATAGACGATGTCCAACAGTCATTAGTTTTTAATGCTTGGCTCAATTTCACATGGGTAGATGAAATCAGGACCTGGGATCCCGACCAGTACGGCGGGCTGGACATCATTCACACTTTCCCTCTCGATATTTGGCGTCCTCGCATGCTTATATCCACCTCTCTCACAGGCCGAGACGTTTTCGAGGATGACTATGCCCCGCTGCTCATAATGTCTAATGGTGTCACCAAATGGTATCCCGGAGCTATCTTTTCCTTGAGCTGTGTTCTTGACCTGATCTATTTTCCTTTCGACGAGCAGACCTGTAAGATGCGGGTACTTGGGAATGAGCTGGCCCAGTTTGTCAACTTTGTCGTGGCCTACCCAAAAGTGGTGGATGGTTCGTACATGGAAAATGGAGAGTGGGATTTGGTTTTTAACAGTGTAGTTGGCGGACCACGGATCTTTCCTGATGAGGTACGACCATCCTTCGATCTAACCTTAACTTTTAAACGCCGCCCCATGTTTTTCATGCTGAGTACGATTGTCCCAATTATGTTACTTTCTGCCCTCTCGTCCCTGGTTTTCCTTCTTCCCGAAGAGAGCGGAGAACGGGCCTCCTTTGCTATAACTGTGCTCCTATCTTTCGCCGTGTTCATGAGCATTGTTTCTGGACAACTTCCCGAGAGCTCTTTGTCATTCCCTTTGATCTGTGAGTACCTGCTCGCCGTTCTTTTCTTGACGGGAATCGTGGTTGTGATCACCGTTGCTCAGCTCGATTGGTATCATAGAAAGAAAAGGGAAGTTCAACAACAGGCATCTGTAAAAAGAGACGACTTGGAAAGAACCCGGCAGAGAATAACATCTCTTTTGGATGTTGAGAATGAGGTCGACAGCTCTGGAATCAAAACAAAGGACTATGACAATAATTTCAATGACGATGGAAACAATCAGAAAAAAGTGTCGAATGAAGATGGCAAGAGAAATAAGCAGAATATCCAGTTCAAGTTCACATCAAACCAAGTGGCTCCTACAGAAAACCAACGCCGAGGTAAGATCGGAGGTCAGCCTAGGCAATGCGGTGGCAGTACTGAAGAAAGGTCGCAATGCATTTCCTGGACTGAAAAACATCATAATTTGTATCTGTTTCTTGCATTTTTCATGATATGGTCTATCCTTACCATCTTTTATTTGAAAAGAATAATTCATTAAATGGAGTTACATGTGGATGCTGCCTATCCAGAGAGAAATGTTCATTCTTCATATTCAGCAATCGATCACACATTTAATCAGAGTAACAAACAGGTCTTGCAAACTTTTAAAAATTATGATAGTTTTTCTAAAATTATAAATAAGACATGTTTATCAACTTAACTTTGAAAACTATATTGACATAGAATGTCTATCAAACAGGCTAGCGAGCGTCCATGGAATTTTGGTAGATTTCAATTAAAAATCAAACCATTAGATAAAACCATCAATTACTGACAATCTAAGGACACCAATATTGAAGCGTAATATTGTGATATTGAAGGATCACTTACTTTGGCGAGCCAGTCTACATAATGAACGATGGTGCTTGTGACGAAGGCCATAGAGCTTCAAGCTGCTTGAAGATACCAAAAATAAATCTGCACAAGAACTGAGTCGAACACCTCAGGCAGTGTCACGTCATGATCAGTCTCAAATGCTGACTGGAGAAGGCAGAAAAGCTCTGATTGTCTTATAGAAGTCACCGTGACCATGTCAACAGTGCTGGAAAACATTACTGTCTTAGTTCCATCACTGGGGCCTGCTTATAGAACTACTGAACTAAACAACTGTATTCGGCCACATATTATACTGTTTTATGTACGATATCTAACAAGGCGATGGATCGCAGATACGTATATTGATTCCAGTGCTTTTTGAAATGTATAAACAAAAGTCATATTGTACTGTGATCGATCAATATAGATGCAAAAGTCGTAAATGACATCGTTTTTGTTATTTACGACCGGTTTAGATATCAACAAAGACGGCGGTTCATATAATTATCCAAGTGAATGAATTTTGTCAACTGATCTCTGCCAAATGGTTTGCATTTCTTCCTATGCTGTTAAAATTAATACGTGTTAATGAAAGAAATATACGAGTTTAGTTTCACTATTATCCAGACTAAAAATTACAAATGTAGCATTGGCAATAAAATTACTATATGTATATATTACACTACATCTATCTATCTATCTATCTATCTATCTATCTATCTATCTATCTATCTATCTATCTATCTATCTATCTATCT
>JBCEWB010153919.1:0-10617 GCA_039654565.1 Peronia peronii
TTTGTTTTGAGGCATATTCTGTTCAACGTTTTGGTCCTGCTGTAAAGCGCTTCGAGCCCTCCAGGGGTGAGGCGCTAGATAAATGCCCTTTATTATTATTATTATTATTATTATGTCAGTCCATCTACCGGTGTATTTCATTTCGTGTGTACGTAACTTTCTTTCTCTCTTTTCTATCGACACCTCTCGTTTTCCCTGCAACAAGTCACCCCTACTTCTTCTCTACAAAAATCTAATCTTCCCTTTCCATCTCCAATCTCTCTGTCTGTCAGTGGGAAAGCCTGCATGATAAGGTGGGGACATCTCTATCTCGTTCTTTTGTTACTAATCCACGTTTCTCTCCTTCCCCCCTCTCTCTCTCTTTCTCTCTCTCTCTCTCTCTAAGTTGATTTTGTAAAATCAGTTTTAATTTGTAGACTTCAATACTACAACGTTAGTTCAAAATTTTCTTATTATTTTAAAGCGAGAAAGTGGAGAAAAAGATGAAGACAGAGTAACAGAGAGAGAGAGAGTGAGAGAGACAGAGAGAGAGAGAGAGAGAAGGGGGAGGAAGGAAGAGGGAGACAAACAGAAAACAGACCGAGGGAGCAAGGAGAGAGCGAGAGAGGAGTAACAGTGTGAAAAAGAGAGAAAAGGAGAAGTGAGAAAGAACAGTGATAGAAAGAAGGAAGGAGCGAGACAGAGAGATAAAGGTTCAAAAGAAAAACGCCGGATGAAGGAGATGGGAGAAACTACAAAAGGAAAGAGAAGAAGGGAGAGTAGGAGAAACAAGAGAGAGAGAGAGAGAAAGAGAGAGGCAGAGGAAAAATAAAACAAGGACAGAATCAGACTGAGGACAACGGATGATAAAGACAGCAAACGAAGAAGATCAAAACATCAACATAATACATCACGCCTTTAATTACATTAATTAGCTTTTAAAATAATCCGAAAATTTTTGTACTGTTGCACACGCACAAAATTATTATTATCTTCCCTGGTCTGTGAAAGTGTTATATGTCAAGACCTATACCAAAATGCAAACTGATGTCTCGTGGCATTTCTGAGAATGAGAGCCATCAAATAATGTCATCACCAAAAAAAAAAAAAAAAAAAATGGGTCTATAAAATGAAGTATTCATTTAAGAGAATCAGGGTGGGTTATAAGTCATCAAATGACTTGTGCTTTAAACAATTTTTCTCAGCATCTAAACAAACGTTACTGAAAAGGTCTTTAGACCACTATCGCAGAGCAGTGAAGGAATATGTTCACAGAGAAAACGTGAGATCTAAGCAAAGGATGGTACCTGACTATTGCATGTACTTTCATAATATAATTATATTCAACAGAGAACCCACGGCCTTTATGAGAGATTTTTTAAATGTAGGTCAAACCAGTACTGCCATGCGAGTCAAAGGTGGATGGCAAGCGTGCGCACTGTGATATTGGTACATATTTTGGAAGATTAAACTCAACGTCACTCAAAGAAAACATGTTTTTTTGTTTTTTGAAATGTTGTGGTGTTGTTTTGGATGCTTTGCAAGCGAAAGCGGAAGAACATAACATAATGTGTCATTTTTTCATACGTACAATTCGCTTCAAACACCCCCGCAAACTTGCTATTCAATTACTATCGCCTTTTCGGAATAACATCAAACAAAATAAGCTTTTTTGTCGCGTTTATTTAAGAAGAAACACATATCTTTATGCAACAATGCTGTGTGCCAAATTTCATATGGATAATTCAGCAGTTTTCGAGTCCATAGGCTTTTCATGGGTTTTGCTGAAGATTTATCCTATGGATAACAGGACTGCAAATATTGCAACAGAGACAACCATTTCAAGAGCAGCTCTCTCGTGTGACAAAAATCATATACAAGAATAAACTTCGGGCTGTGGCATGGATAGAATGTGGAATGAGACAGATGTCGGGAAGGAACATTAGGAGGCAGAGAGTGAGGCAGAACATTAGGAGATAGTAGGAAAGAGAGGTAGAGAGAGAGATAAAGTGAGAAAAAGAGCAGAAACAGAAAAAGAGGGCGAAGAGACCAAAGAGGGAGGTGGTCATTAAACTGGTAAGATACAGGTAAAAAAAAAAAAAAAAACAAGAAGACATAAATCAATAATTATAATAATAACAATAATAATAATAATAAAGCAAACAACACTATACAGCAAGAAAATCATCATAAACAACACATAAAACAGGAACACCTGCAGCAATAACAACAACAACGACGGCAACGATTAAGGAAGAACCACAACAAACAAACAGACAACAGATTCAATAACAACAACTACGGCGATACAGACATCAGCGAATCACTGCATGTGAAGTTTCACATCACCCCCAAATCCAGCCTCTCTCAAAGAGATACACGTAGCCATGTTGCTGAAGGTCGAGGGAAGAGTCACGGGGACGGAGATAGGGAGCATTTCAAGAACAGCTTTCCCGCAGTGGGACAACCTCTTGGGCTGCTGCTGCAGGCTTTTCCTCGAGTGCTCTTGACAGTGTGTGTAATGTGTGAAGTGTGAGAGGTGGAAATGAAGCAGTGTGTGTGTGGGAGGAGGAATTGGTGTGCGTGTGTGTGTGCATGTGCAGGGAGGGAAGTGGTGTGTATGTGAGAGAGGTTGAGGGAAGACCCAGTGTGTAAATATGTGTGAGAGTACGAGTGGGTAGTATGTGTGTGAGAGAGACCATGTAGGAAAGTATGTGGGGGATATGTGGTGTATGTGTGTGAAAGTGTGCGGGAGTGTGTGTACGTATGGGAGGGGTGATGCCTATGTATGTCGGTGTGTGGGATAGGAGAGTACGTGGACGTGTGTCTTTGTTAAGTGTGTGTGTTTTTGGTGAAGTGTGTGACTGGCAGCGAGTCTGTATGGAACTCTATGTGTGAGAGGGAGTGTTTGAGCTGCGAGTGAGCTTCAGGCTGCTGGCACACACACACACACAGGGGCTGATCATGCAAGAAAGAACTGACCTCATACATTTTTAAATCTCCTCCATCTCTCCCAAGAAACCTTTCATCATCAAACATGCCGACATTTCCAGCCCATGGAACTTAACAAGGAAGCGCAGCAATCTTTGAGAAATGGAAAAAAAACAAAAAAAAACCTGTGCCATTCCCTTTTACTAGTTTTTTTTTTCTCTTCAAATGCCGGGTCTGTTATAGACATCAGCGACGGCATGTTTTTTTTCTTTTTGTTCACAACGTAACGACATTTTGAACATTTCGAGTGCCATCACAATCCATGCACTATTACGCCCCATAAACCATCGCCCCATTTTACTGAATTTTTCACTTTCATGAGAACTTAACTCTTTCCTTTGCTTCAACCTGTACAACATCAAACGAAAAGTCTCCACATGCACTTATCTAATAATTCACTATAAAGCTTTGTACATCCATCGCCCAATTTGACATGTTTTTATACAGAACCAAACCATTCGCCTAATTTCAAGAGCTTTTTTATTATTATTATTTGTTTGTTTAAACCGATTAATGCAAAATCCAAGCTTTTTTCCATTGCCGTACTTCTTTTACATGTATTTAGCATAAGAAACAAAAAATCTACATAATTATACTTTTATAGTAATCCATACTATAAAACCCCTTAAATCCATCTCCCAGTTTTACAGAATCCAATGCCATCCACCCAAAAACTTAATTTTTATATTTTTTCCCCATTATTTTCAACTACTTGACATTAAATCAAACGTTCTCACGGGTTTGATTTAAACACATCGGCGCTCAAGTCTACCAATCGATGAACAGAAAAGCCTTCAAGGTCGGCATATTAACTGGCTCGCGTGTGATCTTTGGTGGCCTTTCCGTGTGAACGTGTGAATTAGCCCTTAGTGGATCTGAGAAATTTCAGCCGAAAAAATACATAAAAATACACTGATGAACAGCGGTGGGCCAAGTATTGAAAGCATACTGAGCCGTTGAAGATTTTGTTTTGAATTGCAAGCACCGAAGTATAGAGGGAGGACAGATGGAATATCCAGACTCAAAACTGCCCGAGCGCTTACGGTATATGAGGTTATAATCGCTTCCGTTCTGCATTTCAATCTTAGGATGATCTCGGCTTCTAATGCACGCTTGTGTGAGAAATGGAAAGACAGAAATGTGTATGGAATTTCTCATTTTATTTTTTTTTCGAGTTCTGGACATTTCAGCATAGACAGCAACGGGCTTTTTTTTTTCGCCCAATTTTTAAATATTTCAGGCTGGTCACGTTTTCTTCTTCTTTTTTTTTTCTAAGGCGAATCCTTTACTTTCTTGCGCTCACCCCAGAAGTTTGACATCAGGCTTCCTTGTCCATCAACCCTTAACCGTAATTCTAATCCTAGGAAGGCTTAACCCTAACTCTGACCCTCACGGTTGAGCAATTGAATATGAAATATAAATTCACCCTAAAATTGATTGTCAATAAAGACTGTTCGTCTCAGTTCCTATACTATGACGCTAACATTCATTTTTATTGGACTCGTCACAGTGTTGAAAACCACATGTAACCATGGTAGCATTAATTCAAATCAAGGGAAGACATCAACAACTCCAATGAAATCGGTCACAAAGACTGACTGCACATTGTTCGATATTGTAGTTCTAAAATAATTACTTCACAGATAATATCAAGGTTTTTTGTTTGTTTGGTTGGTTTGTTTTTCAATCTTTTAAAAAGTCATCTTTATATGCATCAAATGTCGTCATAAGTCATATAATAAGTCCTTTTCGACTGTTTCGAGAAAAACGTGAAAACAGTTTCGTTTCATCATTAAATACCAAACATGAGACACATGTTTTGTTTCAAATGGTGGCAAACTTTTACTGAAATATTTAATGTTGTTATGTTACGTCTTTCAATCTCCTCTGGGGTGGTTATCTCGAAGCTCGTCACACCAAAACTTGAAGCTGATATATAATCCTACTTTCTGAAGTGAAATGCTGCACAGAATCGATCTACTTCCCCAATCCCACAACCACTCCAAACCCGCACGCTAGACCGAGAGCTGATGCCTTACCACCCGATCACGGCAAACCCTAAAGAGCAGCATATCATCCGCAGGAAGCTGATAGATAGCTGGTGCTGATAACCGACAAAAGTATTTACAGCCTGATGGTACCGAAAAGTGAAAGTACTTGACAGCTAAAATAGAAACAGTGAAATATAATAGTGAGAGGGCGACATAATCACCAGCAGGAGGCTGAAAGACGTCGCAAACTTAACCGTGCCATTTATCTCATAATACGAATAAGTAATACAAGGGTATAAATGATTTCACGATATATAGTGCGGCTTTGTGTTCCCTCCCTCCCCCTCCTCCCCTTTCCATCCTCAATGCGTACATCTGTACTATAAAGCTGCAACAAAACCTATAAAAGGCTTCTGGACTCGAAAACTGCTGAATTTACCCACATGAAATTTGGCACACAACATTGTTGCATAAAGATCTGTGGTTCTCCGTGCATAAAGCCCAAAAAGGCTTACTATGTTTGACGTTATTCTATAAAGGCGATAATAATTGAATAGTAAACTCGCGAGACTGTTTGATCCGAATTATACGTTCGATAGAATGACGCGTTCAAAGCATCAAAATACGTTTTCCTTGAGTAACATTCAGTTTAACCATTTAGAGTAACAACATCGGGGTGCGCACGCTTTGCCATACACTTTGAGTTGCAGGGCAGTATCGGTTTAACCTATGTTGAAAAAATCTCCCACGAAGATCGTGGGTTCTCTTCTAGTATATAAATCGATATTAAATATTGGATGTAAATTTCATATTAATGTGCCACAGAGAGTAGTCCAGGACAAAGTTCTACTCCCTATCTCAGTCTCTCTCTATCTCACATGTACTCATTTATTCACTCACTCATTCATTCACTCACTGATTAATTCTCACCCGCCCACTACTCACTCACTCACTCATTCACTCACCTACTCATTTTTGACATACACAGATACCATCAAAGCGTTGTCCATTTCTGTCCCAAACAGATGAACAAACAAACCAACAAACAAACAAACGCACTTCAGCTACAGATTGAAACTTACAGCTTTTTCCATGATGCACTGACTCGAATAATCCAAAACACGAACAAATAATGTACAAAAAGCAAAGAACAGATCGGAACAGCAGCTAATACTATCCACTTGACACAGCCATAATGTACAGTGAACACTCCTCCCCTCTCTAAGTTGCCACAAACTATGTATCACAAACTATGCACAGTACAGTAATGCCCAGAAATCCCGCTATCAGCAAAGACTAAAAAAAAAAGGAGACTACTACTTCTACTGTCCTGCAATGTGTGGCCGACAACCATGTGCTAGTGTCAAATGATGATAGGTAATGTCTGCCAACGTACCGTGACAAAGCGCTTTTTTCCCTGAAAACGTTGCCCCGAAGAAGAAAACAATCGCAAATTGTATTTTGGTTCTGCAACCTGACTTTGTCTAACCCAAAGTGAATATACGGCAATTTTTAGGCAATGATGCGATGCTAATAAGTTGCTTTCTAATGCTGTGGTAAATTATGTTTGAACAGGTCTCACGAAATAATGAAATTCTGATGAATAAGGCGTTTTGTTCGAGTTTACGTTAGTGTGGCTTGGCATAGAGCCGTTGGACTACACACGTGTTACACATCTGTTTGGATGGGCGTTTCAAGTGTTTGCATCGAGTCGAGGTTAATTACCACGAACCTTTCTGGTATATGTGTCTGTGCGCTTGTGTGTGTGTATGTGTGTTTGTCTTTTGTTTTGTTTTGGTTTTTTCTTTTTTTTTGGTTGGTTTCTGGGTCAGCCTAGAGAACAAAGATCCATTCCGTTCTCGCAAAGTATAGAGATAAAGAATTCTATAATTAAAATTGCCGATCCCATGTAGTTGGCGATAAAGAGGTCTATATTTATAAATGAAAGTAACTACTAATATATGCAAGCGTAATGGTTTCACTAGCACTGAAGGAAAAAATATATGTATATAATATTTTGATTCTTGTATTTTCGGCACAATTCTCAGGTAAACTGTGGTCTTACCTATTTGTCCAATACTCCCTAAATCACCACATGACCACACGTTTGCTTTGCTTTATGAACTTCACTAATCATGTATTCACAAAATAATGATGAATGGAGCGTTAATGCTTTAACACTTTCAGCATAATCCCTCTTACGTGAGCTGTATTTTTACAAATTCGTGTACAACACTTCTTTAATTACATCACTGGAAACACATGTCTGTTTTTGGAAATAAAAGCACCTAATGACGTATGTATGCGTAACATTTTCACTAATAATGAACGATAGATGTGTAATACTTTCACACTTACAGTTACACTTTCAGCACAATTATCGACTCTCACATAGCGTTTATTTTCATATATTTGTATACTATTTCCTTAATAAGCTCATAGTCGATGTAATATTGTATTTTGTTCGCCACAATGAAAAGTACTAATAAAGTATGTACGCGTAATGCTTTCACACTTACACTTTCAGCACATCCTTACAGGGACCGTATATTGACATATTATAACAGGATATTATTTCCTACATTGTCTTAGTCTCTACACACGTAGAAGGTATGAAACTGAAATGTACATAAAATATATCCCCTGCCTTCTCACATAGGAACAAACGGAGAGGCCAGCAATGTATATTTCTCCTCCCCGGCCGGCTGAATTATGGTGGAATTAGATCGTCTTAGTCCTCGTCATGAGAGCCAAATTTCAACCCATTATAAAACCACTCAAACCGGCCTTACTCCACTCCCCCTTCCCCTCCCCCATCACTGACTGACAGAAACCTGCAACGCAAATGGATATACAGACTAAGTAAGAAGAACAATAGACAATCCAGTTCATAATGTAACATTTTCAGGGTTCAGATCCATGGATTTCGTCCTGAACGTTATCTATTCCATGCTGAAAAGATCAGAGAAAACAGCCACTGTTGTCCAAAGCAGTGGTTTGAATTAACAACTTCAGCAAAGAAAAAGCACAGAAGTCTTTAAAAAACAAAATTGCAGTTTTCTCCCATGTGGACATAATGGTTCTTCCCCCGTGGGTCTTCTTAAGTATTCCTCCTCCTCATTTTCTCTCTACTCTCAAGTTCTCATACCTCAAATACGAATGCTGACGATTTACCGCTGAAAAATTAACTCCCGTTTTTGATTGAAGTTAATGTCATTTTTTTTTTTTACAAACAGCATACCATTACTTCTTCTTCCCTCCATCACTCCAAAACACCTCAAAACTCCTACCAACGGCATCCTATGGGTGCCCTATGGACCCCCTATGGATCCGAGTTCAACACTACACGAATACACTTTTTTTTCTGTGGTCGACCGAATAAAATTACCCAGGCGACTCCGGCGTGCATATCGCGCCGGGTTGCACTCATAGTGGATCACCTACTGTTTCTTTTTTATGACTATAAATGTCACAACATCTGCGACTGCGGTCTACTGACGGTCCCTGGTGGATAACTGACTGTCCTCTTAAATCATAATACGGATTCATTGTTACTCACTTAGTGGCTAGCACAGGCTGGGTGGTGATGTATCACCTTACTGTCAATAAACATTTACCATCCCTCGCATCCTCTTGCACAATAATGCTTTGTATTTATACCAAGCTGTTAGGAAAACGATACTTCTCTGTATATCATGAACATTATGTTCCGTACCACATAATGTGACTTTCGATCCTGAAATTGTCTTGTCTTTATTTATGTGTGTGTGTTTATGAGAGAGAGAGAGAGCGAGAGAGAGGCAGAGATAGACAGAAAGACAGATAGACAGACGGACGGACAGACAGACTGACAGACAGATAGACAGACCGACAGAACAAGGACAGATAGACAGATATACAAAGAGGGCAGAAAAACTTACAAGAAAGAACGAGTAAAAGAAACGTGGGAGAGAAAGTAAGAACAAAGATCTGACTCCGCGTTGACACCACACACCTTCACTAATCCCCCCCCCCCCCTCCCTCATCCCTGTCTTCCTCCTCCACCTCCTCCTCCTCAGATTTATTCATACAGACACGTGACTTAAGGATACGGATCATAATAATGCGATGCCTACTTCGTCCTCATCCCCTAACACTACACAAACACGCCTGTCCGAAAATGAACAAACAATTCCTTCTTCCTTCCTCCACTGTGCCCTCGTCAGTCTAGTCACTCATGCATTGTACACAGGAAACAGCAGACAGCCGTGACATTCAACATTAAAGAGCGAGAGAGCGAGAGGGAGAGAGAGCGTGAATAGCTTTCTATGACGTTTCCACCTCAATTCAAGGTCCGAATAACTATAAATATGCCTACACACCTACTGTCACACCCCTGTATGCATAGGTCAACAGATAAAACTAATGTTTTACCCTGGTACGTCAAGGAGCCCATCTGTTATATTTTGCATTCGAATGACACAAACCTTCACAATATCGTGCAGCGTGGTAAAAAAAAATACTCAGCTTATATTCTTTGTTGTTATTGTCGTTGTTATTGTTGTTGTTTGTTGTTTTTTAAGGCTTAACCGTATTTCAGGAGGACGAATGAATTATGATCATTAGACAAATCCTGACAGTGATACACAGATAAAAAAGTACTCAGCTTAAACAGCGTGTTTGCTTGTAAGGCGTAAAGCATATTTGTGGAACATGAATAAATTAATATCCTTAGAAAAGAAAACTGATAGGCCAACAGTAGTTTCTACTGATACTTTGAAGGTTTAGAAGCCCGGAGAGACAAACTTTGCATTAAACCAAGAATAGTAATTTATTCTCTCCAATGACTGTGACACCAGGCTCAAACAATTTCAATCCTACAAAGAAATATACCCCAGCGTCATAGACCCATGTAATCCAGTGCCAGAACTTACACAGGCATGACTGTCACTAACATTCCCATGATAGAGAATGAGTTGTGGATGTAACTGTTACAGATATAATAATTGGCTGCAAGTGAAATATTCTTTCACGTTCTTGTAATACTCGGAAATGGCTTCGTACTGTGGTATGTCCAACTTACAAAGTAAGTCAGCTATGGTACCTAACTGAACCATAATATAAAAAAGTCTCATGATAAAACCGGCAGAAACGTTGCAGAGATAATACTGCATGTATAAAATCAGTACGAGAGTTGTCCCTTTCAAATAGTGAAATGTCCTAAAACAGAATCACATTGTGACATCCCATCACGGTATTCTATCGAAGTTCCTACGAAATATCGGGTTATGTTCTGTATTACGTCTTTCAACCTCCTACTGGAGATTATCTCGTAAATATCAGGCGCCGACATCTAATAAGTGAATTTCAAAGCAGAAATCGTTGAAAGAAAGACCAGACAACAGTCCCAAACCTCATGCTATTTGGTTTAATGATTTATGAATGTTTAAATCAAAACTATCAAACCAAGTAGATTAATAAACAATCAGAATATCAATTTGTGCACGCATACCCAGATAGGAGTAATTTAAAAAATGAAAACACCCCAGAAATGAACACAGTGTTTCTAAAAAAAAAAGAGGGGGGGGGGGAGGGGGGGGGCTGAAGAAAAAGGAAAAAGGGGGGGGGGGGAGCTCTCAGAGAGCAGTGTGTCTTCCTTTAGTATCTTCCTTTACAA
>JBCEWB010153930.1:0-10616 GCA_039654565.1 Peronia peronii
GGGGAGTAGTGTGGGAAGGGAGGGAGGGTCTCCAAGCTTTTGTGTCCATCATCTCTTATCTTCCCTGTTTCTTGCCTGTGCTGTGCAATAACTTGCCTATCTTGCCTTTTCGTCTCTTTCGCTCCCTCTTTCTCTGATCCTGTCCTGTCACCCTTTGTCCCTGTTAAATGGTGGACTGGTTCGGAATGTCCTTGTGATTACACAGGGGTTCGATTGCCATTGTGAGCTGTCACGAGGCAGAGGCACTTGGCTCCTTTGTTTACATTGTGGAATGCATTGTGTTATAAACATTTTTTTTCCTTTTCAAGCCTTTCAATCCTAAGAAAGTAGGATTATCTCTGCTTTAAGTGGCTCTCTGTTTTGGGTGAGAATGTTTGCGGGTAGAAAATGGAATCTGGAAATTTTGCTTGGACAGCGGCGCTCCGCATACTCTTCATGGATTTTAACTGCCAAGGCTTCTTTAATGTGCGTAACGTACACACGAAACCTACGAAAATATTAGCCCTCATCCGAAAAGGCTCGAGTCGGGCTTATCTACCCTGAAAAAGCCAGGGGACCGATGGGTCACTGAAAAAATACAGGTTTCTATCTTCGTATCCTTCCATCTCACAATGGAAGAATCCGCGAGTCTAACCCACAACCTGACGACGTGAGTTGTTTTCACCACGAAGCAGATATCAAACCATATGGCTACGGCGACCCCCCCCCCCCTCCCCCTCCCCCTTCCTCGTGAACAATTCAAACAACATGAGTCACTATTGGACACCTTACGAGGGCAAATACTGTCAAACAGGGCAAGAGGATACACTTATTAACTTTCGATGCATCTCGGTTGAAAAGAAAGTGTTTTTGTGTCTTTCTTCACAACGCGACTTCAGCTGCCACGGTTCGAAACTCTCGTCGGACGAAGAATCAAAACGAATTCATTGTCTTTGACAGTTCAATATAGACTTAGCATATTACTTACCCCGGTCCTCGTGACATGCGGTTTCCTTTCCTCCCCACATCCCTCCTAAGTTTTATTCAGATCAGCTTTTCGTCATCAGTGAAATAGTCTATGGTGTCATAGGCAGATTTCATTGTCAGATCAGTAACTTCTCATCCGGAAACAAGGCTGACATCTGAACAAAAGGTAAAGCCCCAGACCGGTGAAAAGATAAGGCATCCAGCAACACATGGTACGCACACAGCAATTAAACAGAGTGGATTTCATTTACATACAAATTTAAATGTTTTACACCACACTATATGCAATCCTTTTTTCAATGGTTGATGCAAGTCAACGACAACCATCAAACTTTCAGAGATTGTTTTTAGGATTTCAAATTTCTTATACATGTATTCTGATCGCTCGTGATGTGTCAAAAGATGCAGTCTTCACGCTGAAGAGTTGAGCAGCTTGAATAATAATGTGAGGCCGTTTTAATAAGACTACTGTTGCAACCCCCTCCCCCCTCCCTTTTTTCCAAATTCCTTAAAAATAAAGGCCTTAAAAAACAAAAACAAACAAACAAACAAACAGATGCTTGTCATAGCTTTATGCCGAGCCATTGTCTAATTAAAATTAGCAGGAAGCCTATAGGTTATGATTACGGCTAAAGTGGCAGTGTAAATCTAAGTTAGAAAGACAATGTATTCTCGTATGATAAAGCCTTCAGTGCTCTCATCCTATTCTCCTATAACAACTTACCCTTATGCTGCATGCCGTTACAAAAAGAATGTCCTAATGCCCACAATCTGGCAAAGTAGTTAAGTTTTTCTGTTTCTTTATCATAGAACTACATCCGGCGACGGATGGGCTTGTAACGGATGCGCTGTTCCTTTGCTCGACCTGTTTCTCATGACGGTGTGTTCTAACATTAAACACAATGGCTTCATCTACATCTATAGCTGTTTTTTTCCCCTCTAAATGTGTCAGTAGAAACGGCTTGAGTGCTCATGTTGGTATAGACAGTGATATTGAACTTTATATTTGTGTGCAAAATATTATCCATAATATTTTAAGGCAAAACAGACCACTTGCTCATTACTTCATTGTAGGCTGTTTGAAGATGACAATGACTAGTCGTATTTACTTCCGTGTAGTCTTGAGTTCTAACCAGACTTAAGACAGTGGCATTATCATAAATGCAGCCCCAACGTTTTGGCCATTTTAACTCTAACCTTGATCCATACCCTAATCTTACCGACCAAGGACTCATATGGTCGATTGATCTAAAAGTCAGACGAGAAAAAGGCGACCTAACAAGTCCGAATAGATATGAACTTAAGTACGAGTAGATATTTCATTAGAGACAATGGGAAACGAAGACTAGCCGAACTTAATACATACGGCCAGACACGTTCGTATGAAAGAACTAAAACAAAAAATAGTTAAATCCATTTTGAGAGAATTCATTTCGATGATTTTTATTTTTTGTTTTTTTTTTCCTCTGAGATCATGCGCTATTCCTGCTGCTCTAATTGTGTATTTTATGTTTGAGTGCTATGCACGCATTAAAAAATTTTCCTGCTAATCTCTCCCTGATTTTTTAGGGGGGGGGGGGGGGGGCTTTCTCTACCTTGACTCAAAGTGTTTGAAATGTGACTTAGGTACTTTTCAGAAATGTGTGAAATGTACATTTAAAAACGTGTGAAATGTGCTTTAAATACTTTTTTTTTAAATGTGTGAAATGTGACGTAGGTACTTTTATTTAAAAAATGTGTGAAATGTGACTTAGGGTGATCTAAAAAAAAACGTATGAAATATGACTTAAGATGCTTTTCAAAAAATATGTGAAATGTGCTTTAAATTCTTTTTTAAGAATGTGTTCAATGTAACTTAGCTGGCCTACTTTTCGAAAAATGTGTGAAATGTGACTTAGGTACTTTTCAAAAATGTTGGAAATGTGACTTAAGTACTTTTCATTCTGAAGGTTTTATTTGGAATGTGATTGAAAAATGCGCAGTTTGGCCTTGACTTGATCGGCTCCTTTATATTTCTAATTCTAAGTGATTCCCCCTTTAGCAGTTTTTTCGTACTGTTCTAGAAGAGCTGTAGACTGAAAGTATTAATTTGCGAATAACACAGAAAACGACAGGATGAACTCGTTAGCGTGGGAAATGTTAATGCCTACATTTGACAATTTTCAGTGATCCGCAGCCAACTAAAAATCATGGAATACGTTCGTTTTCATCGGTACAGTGAGAAAAAAAAATAGAACTGTGCACACGTTTAGATACACAGACAATAGATATAATATGTCTAGATCTATTTCGTCCCCATTACTGCACACATGCTAGAATAATTATTATATTGAAATAACAGTGTCCAACACGACACAGGCATTCAGAGCTAGATCTCCAAATTTCACCAAACCAAAAAAATAAAACAAATGAAATCTGTTATATTATCTGCCTCGCAATTCGTAAGGTTTCCCGATCAATGGCTTTAAGCAACTTTTTTGGGGGTGGGGTGGGGGATGCAATATTTTTACAGTGCATATCACTTTTCTAACTTATTTATTGTATGTGATCACTGAGAAGAAATGAGAGAAAAACAAAAAATCATATTATGTGTTTATACACCTTAGATTATATTCTTAGTAAGTTGGCAACACATACAAACTGATACTTTTCCGTGAAAATAATCAGATGACTTCATGTCTTTATTAAATGCTTACTATTTTCTGACTGGCAAAATCTTACCTCGTTTACCTATCCCCCCCCTCCCTCTCCGCCCCTCCACCCTCACCAACCAATCATTCGTCCGCTCGCTCGTTCGTCCATCCATCCATCCATCCATCCATCCATCCATCCATCCATCCATCCATCCATCCATCCATTCATCCATCCATCCATCCATCTATCCATCCATCCAATCATCCACCCATTCATCAATCTATCCATCCATCCGCCCACGATCTATCCATGTGTCCATCCATATATCTTCTTATCTACTATGTCTGTTTATCACTCGATCCATTTATCAGTCCATTTTATTAATTTATTTATCTTTCTATTCATTTATTTTTTTATTTATTCACTCTTTTATTCACCCATTCATTGTCCGCTCAACATTTATTTGTCTATTTAATTAATCATTCATCGCCTTACTTATTGTTTTAACTGTGCACTGCATGCGTTGACATGCATTTAATAACACTACAGCTGTGCGTACTTTGGATTCTGTCCACAAAGGAAAATATGCATCCACGGAGGAAAGTTTTGAAAAACAAAAAAAAAAGTAATAGCCGAGTCATCGACAGATTGTGAAACTGATAAGAAGGAAATATGAAATTGTCTGACAACACTGTTATGTGTTGCCTGCATACATGAGATTTTGCTATACTGTGTGCCTTATTCATAGCTTAGTTACAAGGACAAGGATTGGTCTCTGTGACAGAACAGGTTTTACTACAGCCATCTGATAAAAGGCGGAAAACAAGCCCACATTGCGCTTAGCAAAACAAAAATTCGCTTTGCTCAAAGGACAATCCATAATTATACAGTTTAGTTGTTAACCTTGGAAGTATCAAGAGACCGATGCTTCCATTTGGACTCTAGAAAATTAGGAGACTAGCCCTGCCTGCTATATCCAAAGAATGCACGAGAGCTTTGCCACGACTCAAATCCAGATCACTTTTATTATATCAGAGACCTGCAAAGCTGGAAAGATTGTCAAAACAAGTGTCCCGCCATTAGTAATCCGACGATCCGCAAGACTACGGGGCTTCACCGTCACATGATCCTACAACTACATTGATCATATTCATCAAAATAAAGACGTTTCTGCCGTGACTAGAGACTGTACCAAGACTAGGTGATGTGATGCTTTCTCCGTTGTTTGTAAGCCTTTCAATTTCCAGGGGGATAGTTATCTTGACTTTATCCTTTCTCCATAAATCACGATGGGCTGGATCTTTTCTATCCTATCAAAGTGTGAAATCACATTTGCGTGATAAATGATATTTTGCACAGCTTTGTGACTTTGATAGAGATTGTTTTTTTGTGTTGAGGTTTAACGGCACATCAGCACAATCACGGCTATAATATGCCAAACACAGTAAGAATCATTTACACGTCAAAAAGACTGATCAAGTATATATATAGAGAAGAAGAGAGGAAAGAGAGCGGAACAGAAGACAGGAACAAGGAGAGAGAGGTCACCCCTGGAACGGTTGAGAAAGGCATTCAATGGGAGACATCCCACCGATGGCCGCCTTTCGCGCCTGCAGGTAGGAGCAGAGAACCTACTTATATACTCCGGGCCCCCGCGGGAGGGGACTTTGATAGAGAATTGACTTGACAAGGTAGGGTATATTTGTACAACGGGATAACCTATTATCTGCGGCAAGCGTCAACCTGGTGACATATAAAACATGTAAATGTATACAGTTCTTGTGTTGCATTGCTCGTTTAACCTTCCTGAGCCCTGTTCTCTGGCACACAGGTGACAAATCCATAAACTTCATGTAACACCTAATAATTGTCCCGAAGGTGAGCAAAACCACACGGTACTATGATATACATAAGTCTTGTATTTATCGATCAATCACAATAGCCGATCACATTTACTTCAAAAGCAATGTATCAGATATACACTTGTATACAGGCTTAAAAATCGCCCGGGAGCTCAGGCAAGAGGGTCATAAGGGGCTCTCGAGTTCAAGACTAAAAGGGTTAACTTCAAATATTAGTAACTGTGATAAAAGTGAATTTAGTCTCTCAGTTGCACCAACTCTGATCTTTGCTCTTCCTTGAAGGTTATGAATGAGTGACATTTGATTGAAATACTGTAATATATGGATTACTCTCTTTTGAATTCAGAAGAATGCATTAATCATCCCCTTCCCCCCCCTCCCCCCCCCCGCCTCTAAATATTAACTCTCCTACTTGCGGACTATTTAATTTAATTCATAGGATATCCATTATATATAATGGTAAGATAATAAGCTGTATCTCAGATAACATATACATGCGTGTTCATGTCAAATACGCCATGGGGTTTGACAAAGATAGACTGCCTAAGCCTGACTATGAACTTGTTGTTTGTCAGTCTGGAGACATTGTGGAAATCTTTGCACGAGTATAATAATTATTCTCTATTGCATGAACACAGTGGTGTTCTTGTCCCGTGATACATTCCCTTGGTTGTGTCTGGTGCAACATAAAAACTGACAGGTTATATAATTATGTAATCGCATGTAGATCTATGCGCATTTTCGAAGTTGATGATACACTGAAGAGCAGTGTGTTCGCTTATATTATTATTATTGTTTAGGGAGAAAGGGATAGCCAGTGAGTGAAATAGTGAGTGAGTAAGTGAGTGAGTGAGTGAGTGAATGAGTGAGCGAATGAGTGAGTGAGTGAGTGAATAAGTGAGAGAGTGAGTGAGTGAGTAAGTGAATGAGTGAGTGAGTGAGTTAGTTAATGAGTGAGCGAGTGAGTGAATGAGTGAGTGAGTGAGTGAGTGATGACTGAGCGAGTGAGTGAATGAATGAGTGAGAGAGTGAGTGAGTGAAATCGAATGAATGAGCGAAGGACTGGGGGAGAGAGAGAGATAGAGAGAAGCCTGGCATGAATTAGACAGAGAAACCGCCATCTAGCACGAGCAGTGTCGGTATAACACAGAAAACTGTTTTGTGCATACCATAGTCTTGACCTCAGGTATTACATGTGATATACAGTACAGAAAAGTCTGAATGTCTGTATTTGTGTAGCTCCTTTTACTTCCTTCCTATCACCGACTGTTGAAAACAGAAAATATTGGATTTATTTTTTATTTCGTTGCGACGGACATTGTCCCTCTCAGACCGCCCAGGACAATGACTCTTTCTGAATCACTTAGAAGTAACAATTTCGTTGAAAAAAAAAATTGACTGTAATTTGTTTTAATCTGGAATGTGAATGAGCATTCTAGTAGATATCACTGGAGCTCAGATACAATAGGAATTAGTAACAACCTGATTCAATGTCGGTATTTGTTTATTTGCTCGCTTGACAGTTTAACGATATCGGTGTAACTGTGATTCCTCAAGATTCGGGAGGCACATTTTATGGGCCGCAAAGCTTTGATCGTCAACACTCTCCACATTCTCGGCATTAAATTGAGATGGTGCCTTTAGTATACAAGAATACTATGTCTCACGTTGTGGGATTTTCATTATGCTTGCTGGGTTCTCTCTCTTGAGTTTCTTAGTACATGTATGTACTAACAGAGCTATATTTATTACACATGTATATAATATGTATAATCGATTTTCATTTCTTCCCCAGGCTGAGCACTGGAGGATAATGGCCTGTAGTGAAGCTCACAGCCACAAAGAAAAAGAGAGCGAACAAAGGACAGAATAGATGCAATCTACGAGATAAGGTCACTTCATAAATACAAGCAGTGAGAAAACATTCAGATATCATGGTGTTGAAGTAACAAATGGACAAACCATCATAGAATCTGTCAGTTTCTACTTGTATCCTCAATAGACAGTTATACAAAACGGAAACAAGCGACCTATTGACAGTGTTGGTCACGCACTGAGCAAATCAACATCCTGTGGTACAGATTGTGAGGGCATAGATTTATAGTGTTCTGTTCATGACCGACATCTTTGCTTTGAGAAACAAACTAGCCTAAGTTGGAAAAATTGTGACACCCGGAAGACCAATCGCAACGCAGTTGAACTCATCCAGTATTTGAAGTGATCGTAAAACTTGTGAGATGGAACAATTATCTTGATCAGCAGCGACGGATTAAGCGAGGGCTTCCACCAACAGCTAACTCGTAGACCATACATTAACACTGATGCTAGAAGTGTTAGTGGTCGAGTCGTTATGTATGATGGGATTTTCGAAAGTGAGATAGATGTAATCGTAATTCTGCCTGAAAATATTATTGACTAGTCGTTTGACATGTAATCACGAAACTCAGAGAGACATATTCTATGATAAATTCAGGTGAAGACAAGTATGCCCTCCACCAATCTGTCCAACAAGCGTGGCATTTTGCACGCGCTGCTGCCGGGTGCCAGAGTGGACAAGAACACCAAGAAGATCCTGGTCCATGTCGGCACCAGCAATGAAACGGTGACCTTCAATGTCGGAGGAACGGTCTTTGAGACCTACAAGTCAACCTTGACGTAAGTTACTTGTTGAACTCAACCCTCCGTCTTCCATTTTAATATTTTCCCTCATTTGTTTGCTTGTCTCTGTCTCTATGACGGCTCCTTTGTTGTTGTTGTTGTTTTTTGCAATTCTGCTAACCCGTCCTTTGTGTGCTATTTACTTCCTTGTAGAGTAACCCATCACGGATTGTCCTTTTGACGGTTTGGACATGTTTATTATATCAAGGTGATCAAATAAACAGTCGATAGGTTACAAATTTGACCCAGCGTAACACATGACTTCAATTTACAGTCTAATCAAACCCACGGTGGTATAACTTAGAAGCTGGCCAGATATTATATTGTCACGTCTCGATTCAAAATTACTGCCACTAAACTATGTTTATGTTGTAAAGCATACATTTCATACGTCATAGTCACATTAATATTGATACTGATAGTAGCATTACTGGTATCAACACAGACTGAACTTAATTACGGATCATTAATTTTTCTGATTGCAAGTACACTTCTCATCACTTTGGTTTATTTATAGTGATGTTTGCATAACGGAATTTATTCTATGTTCTTTCTAATGTATCTTCTGAGTGCTAGTATATCAATACAAATTACAATGTTGCATTTTCCGATTTGTATGTGTTTCTCACAGAGATCTGTTGAAGTTGTACAAACATATATACAGCGTCCTCTCTGCCTTCACTGTATTTCTCACAGCGCAGTACCCAACAGCCGCCTTGGCAATGATGCCTTCTTGGCAAAACATTTCCGTCCGGACAGAAATGATCATTTCTTTGACCGCGACCCTGAGATCTTCCACTGCGTCCTCAACTACCATCGGACAGGGGAACTTCACCTGCCCACTTCAGTGTGTGGTCCTGTGGTCAAATCGGAGCTGGAGTACTGGGGCGTGGACGAAGTGGATATCGAAGAATGTTGCTGGAGCAGATACTCTACCTGGGCCTCGACACTGAAGGTTAGAATGTGTCCTATATACCGATTGATTTCAGGGACCACGGTTCTAAAAGCTGAAAAGATGAAACTGAAAGCGAAGATTGACCTAGAACAGACCGGAAGCATTTTCCTTGCTAACCCACAGGAATTACGTTTTGTTTGTTTTTTGCTTCTGGACTGAGAGTGAGAGAGGACGAAAGAAACGAGCAGAGATATATATGAAGAGAGAAAGATTTTCTCCGTAGACTTCGGTTGATATTGATGTAGTCAGCTCTACCAGATGTAACCCCCCCCCTCCTCCTCCATTTTTTTTCAGCTACTGTTAGCCATCAGGTAACGATTCATATAATCTGAGTTCAGTAACTGTAATTACTGCTCCTTGAAATTCAGTATGGAGTTTTCATTTGATGGCGCGCCAGAATAACATTGTAGGTCCTATGTGTATGTTCATCATACAACTTCTAGGCTTGTTAGACCAATCTTGTTCAGCTATTCGATTGGCGCGAGTTACTTGATATATATCCAACCATCGTGCTTCATCACTTTAGAAGTGGCAAAGAGAAATTGCTGAGAAAAATAAACTATAATGTTTCACGTTTGCGGTTTGGAAAGTAAAAGTGACAGAATCTTTTTTTAGAGTGGTCCCTTGACACTGGTAAGGTTGATATACTTCATAGACACTGGACATTTTTGTTTGTTTGTGATTGTGTTGGGAATTTGACGGTGAAAAGCACGTTATAATATGTCATATTGGACGCATGATATGATATCGGTGTTATTGTTTTCATCACTTTCTGTTCTCTGTCTAATTCCATGTGAACAGGCCCTGAGAAAGCTTGAAGACGACAGGAAATCTGCAGTCCAGCTGGGACACTATCCTCACAAAGACAATTCCTCTCCTGGGCGGGAGTTCTGCCGCAAAGCTTGGCAGTTTTTCTCAGATCCCACCTCATCCACGGCTGCCCAGGTATGAACACTGACTTATACACTGGTCTATTGGGCATCGGCAAAAAACCCATTGCAGGGAGAGGTATTGCATATACATACATGTAGTTGCTATGCCTGTTATGACCAACGTACATATTTGTAATAGCCTACATATAGTGTCCCTTTCCTTCCCCCTCCCAACCACTCTCTTCCCCTCTTTCCTCCCCGTCCACCCTCCACCTAAGCAATAGGCTACCAATAATCTATATTTCCTTCACTTTCTTGAAAAAAGGAGTATATACATTAATAGTTTATAGATTACCAGTAGCAAATAATCCTTGAACTAAAGCTGTAACAACGACAGTGTCGAAATATCTGGTGACATATCACAATTTGGGCATATGCATCTACTTATTATGATGGTAAGAGCAAGTTGTCATATGATTTCGATCCAGTACTGCTCTATAAAATATTCATGCTAATCCATTTGGGCTGACTCGTAACCTGCTTGATGGGGGGTTGCTACTATATTCCTCCGTCACGAAAAAGTGACGTCTTCTTATATCACATAACAAAACGTTATAAAACAAAATAATAGTGTTGTTGTAAACCTTTTGCTTTGAAGAGACACGTTAC
>JBCEWB010153940.1:0-26098 GCA_039654565.1 Peronia peronii
ATACATGTATTGTTAATTGAATGTCGTGAAATAAGCATACCAGGGAAATAGGAAATAAAGGCCGAAGGGCTCATCCCCGTCTAGAGACCACAGAGACACACGTAAACACGAATATACACGAGTACTACGAATAAAATGAGCTAACTCTACACACATTATAAAATCAAAACATTTGAACCATTGCTGTGTCTAGTTTCGTATATTTCAATTACATAGCATAAATAAATAACTTTTTTTTTCTCATGCAGAATACGTATATCGACGTCATTTAATATGTCCTTGATTAAGTGCGAAATCTACCTGACAAATGTGGAAAGAATGCTCAAGGAACTGTTCTGTCGTTTATTATGGGTATTGGTAATCTAATTAATCTATATGGCGTTCCACGCTTAAACCTGTTATCAGCGTTGTCAACATTGTAACAGGCCCCAATATCAGCGTTAATAAGCCATGCAGTGTCCCAAGGGCAGCACCATTAGATTTAAGAGCTGCAGTTCGTAGAGGTAATTAGAATATATTACATATGTACGCAATGTTTACTTACATTTCCGATCATTACGAGACCCAGACACAACACATTGACTTATTATGAGAAGGAACATATCTGTCTATAATGCCTCTCCTCTATATATAATTTTGTGAGCAGGGCTACTCACGTGTCAAAATATGTAATGGATCTTTTTTTCTCATCCTATTTTCCTGCCAATTCCAGATTTTTCGTTAAATTTAAATCAAAAATAAAGTTCTCTTTAAGAAACATAGTGAAAAATTCTAAGCTTCATAGATAGCTCGGCTATTTCAATATCATGTGCATGCAGAGATCATTTATAACACTAACAATGTGTCAGACACCATCATTTCTCAACCTGACTCACTGTTGATGAAAGCTAAATTCAGATTTGACTGCATTTAATTTAAAGGAGATTTAAAACCATTCCTTAGCGAATAATGTTTAATAGGATGAGCAAATTACATGCCTGATAGAATAAATTGTTATTTCAACATTCTGAACACTGGATATCGCTTATGGCATTCACTAAAAGTGACATGCAATTTGATCAGACATTTGCTATTTTAAAAACATAATACCATACAAGTTTAAGTTGCTTTTATGACATAATCCCAAGAAAGCATAGAGTGGCGATTTTCCTGCACGATTCAGTCAATACATCCTATTATTCATTATCTGACAAATATTTACCCAATTATATTCAGGATGCGACCACTACGCCACCATTAGTATGCATTATAATTATTTGGCCAAAACCTAATAATATTCATTCATGATCTAACGAATGCATACCCATACATATTCATGATCTGACCGGGGCTACAGTAGCCACACTGGATTCCGTCCATTTTGGCCATTCTGTCTTGGACTGGATGAAGGCCTTGACGGGTGTTTCCAATGCCCTCAATAGTGGTCACTTCAAGGCCATCACAAGTGTACAGCTGGAGACAGCACTGTAAATACAACATTTAAACAAAAACAAAATATTACGCACTAAAGCAGATTGCAAAAGAAGTTCATCAGAATATATAAATTATGAAAACCGGCATGATTCAACGACAACAACAACAACAACAACAATAATAATAATAATAATAATAATAATAATAGTAACAATAAACAATTTTTTAAAATGACCAAGTCGGATGTTGTACCGTATCAGATTTAACGATGTTCTTGGTTTTGTACACGGAACTGACTTCAATGAAAAGTGAGCAAATATTTAATCCTGTATAGCTCCAATTGACCTTTCCTATGGTTTGGAATGGCTTTAAAATGCTGAGTCTAACATTACACAAGACGTTCTTATACGACAAATAATTATAGAGCAGAAAATTTTGAGGCAAATCATATTCAGTCAATACAAATGATCTCATAGTAATGGTATGAAAGTTAAATTCTCTCTTAGAACGACACTGTTTAAAAAGTTGCACTGGGTAAGCAGTCAGAAGATTCTAATTGTCTTTTTATTTTTCTATTCGACTCATGGACTTCAACAGACAGACTCTAGCTGCAGAATCAGGTAAAGTTTTCTTTGTCGATACGAGGAAATAGTCTTAGCAACTTTTTCACTATCATAAGCGTTTATTATATTATTATCATACATGAGAATATGGCTGGAGGACTGTTTTCTGAAATGAGGCAGAAAGACTCATATGGTAGGGCTATGTAACAACATCACATGACATCTCCGAGACCTTTCTCTGGGAAACTGTACAAAAAAAAAAAAAAAAAGAATGGAGGATATGGAGGGGGGGGGGGGGGGAGAAGACTTAAGGGCAGTGAATGAAAAAGGAATCCACATCATTTCCGAATGGACAAAGAGCAGCAGTTGTGCCCAAGGCAAGGGGTTTGTGGTAGAGCATTTTATATTACTGCAGTTTCTCTGACATCCTGTAGTTTACAGAATAAATATGATGTCTTCAAAGAAAACATCACTAGAACTTAATAATAAATAAACACAAGTGCACCTGTTGAGTACATTTCATTCATCAGACTTCCTGTAGTGCCTAAGTCCAGGATTATCTAGGAATATGACAGGTACACCAGCTTCACACCAGGGGATTAAGAGCTGCACATGTATTTATTTGGGGTACTCCAAAGAAGACAAGCATATTTATTATGATGTATTATTTCGATTATTGTAAAATACAACAACATAGTGCTTACCGAATTGATAGAGTAAGATCTCTGGTTGCCTGTCAGTGGATCCAAGAACTTGACAGTGACCAAGCATACACCGCATCCGCCCTCGTAGCAGCATCCCTTGGTGCCTCGGGAAATATCATTTCTCCTCATAAACTCCAGCAGTGAGGTGGCTTGGTGGTACTCGTTGCCAACTGGAGATGGAAAGATAACAACATCACTTATTATGACACTAATCTATGGTGATACGGTGGAATCTTTATCCCATTCACAAACAATATTCACTCTCCAGTAACTAGAACTGAAATGTCATGCTATTGAACCTGTGGTATGGTTAAAGCATGCAGTACAAAGTATTGACGTGTATATGAGCTAGAGAACGCACATTGTAGAAAGATATGATCGAAAGCAGATGTAACATGGCCCCAGAATTATGGTGATGGTGATTACGTTCGATTATTATTTTGGTATTTTTCGTGTTTGTTTGGTTTTGTTTATTTGTTTTGTTTCTTTTGTTTTTACTCACAGGACAGTAATCAAAGTGGTTTCTTTGAAGAGTATGAAGGGACATTGATAAAAGTGAATGTAAGCAGTTAGCAAAGCATACAAAATAAAGGAATATATCTTTGCTTCAGGATCACTAAGTCTAGTGTGATGTCCATTGGCTGTCTGTAAACTGCCACAAATAAAAACAAAAGAAAGCAGTACAATATTTATGTTAGAGGAATATACAATGTACCTTTAATATCTTATGAAGATTTACTTCATTATACAAGACACACTAATCCCACGAACTGACATTTTTAACCAATGAATATATGCAAAAGCTTTTTAGATCTGTTATTTTGAGTTCGTACGATATAAATTTGCTTACTAGTGTATTGCTCTCCATTGATAGTGACTGTGATGTCTGCCTTCAAGTCACCAACAGAGCGGAACTTGAAGAAATGGCCGCAGTTTTCACAGGTACAGGCATAATCTCCAGGCTTTAGTTTTCCAGTCAGTGGCAGGTGTCTGTAGATGGCAAATTACAGTAATATTATTGACAATTGCTCATCATGGAATCTTGAGATATATTTCAGTAGAGGAGAACCCACGGTCTTCGTGGGAGAATTTTTTAAATATAGGTTAAACCGATACTGCCTGCGACTCAAAGTGTATGGCAAGCGTGCGCAGCTCGATGTTGATATTTTGAATGATTAAACTAAACATCACTCAAAGAAAACGTATTGAACGCGTCATTCTATCGAAAGTACAATTGGGATCAAACACTCTCGCGAGTTAACTATTCAATTCTTATGGCCTTTTTAGAATAACGTCAAACATAGTTAGCTTTTTTTCGGCTTTACGTAAGTAGAAACAGAATTTTTCATGTTGTGTGCCAAATTTCATATGGATGAATTCATAAGTTTTCGAGTCTATAAGCCTTCCGTGGGTTTGCTTGCAGATTTATAGTATAGATTTATCTCCTATCATTTTCTTGCAGATTTATAGTATAGATTTATCCCCTATCTCGAGCCATTCTTCATCAGTCTATTTTGGGAATGTGCAAGAATTCATGTTTCTAGCAAAGCGAAGTTGTTTAGAGAATTTGAAGACATGAAGAAGCGAATCTTTTCTATGAATCCAGAACAAATTTTATTTGGTGCTGCAAATAAATATTTCCCCCTGGCAAATGGCTATCATAATGCTTATAGATCACAAAAGGGCAGGAACCATGCCGATCACCCAAACTCATCAGGTGACCATGACCTCCAACTTAACCATAACCTTAGTCTAACCCTAATCCTAATTCTAACCCCAGCCCTAACTTTAACCCCAACCTTAATTCTAACCCTAGCCATAACGAGATATTTATAAAATATGATTTAGTAATTTTTTTATTTTTTCTTTTCTTTTATTTCTTTTCTTTTTTTTATTTTTATTTTATTATCTTTTTAATGTATGGCGTTTATAGATCCGCCAGCGATAGCAAGGCACCGTGGTACCTATGCATCCCTATCCCTATGTCTTTCCTTTGAATAGGGCAGTAAGTGGGGCTTCATCAAAAATTTAAGAAAACAAATCAACGAAAAACAAGACAAAAGAAAAAAAACAAACAAAAACAAACAAACAAACAAAAACAGTCAGGTGATGGAAATTTATAAAGTTAAAACGTATACATTGTATAGTACTTTCTGCTAGCGTTTACTTAAAATATTTTATTTCAAAGAAACAACAATAACAACAACAACAACAACACAGATAGCACTGTCTAATAGTTTGCCTCCCCCCCCCCCCTCCCCTCCCCTCCCCCCACCCCCAACGGCAACAGGCTCATTACCTTCGATGTGAAATGTTCACATTTTTTATATGAAAGAAAAATGAAAATGTAAAAAAAATAAAAATCACACGTTTTGTCAAATGTTTACGATGCCTACACACTCTCTGGGATGCCTATATGATTTCTGTCCCTACCGTTTCTAGAAATTTATGAATTACATATTTCCAAAGGACCAAAGTAAAACCTCGCTTGAAAAGAAATAAAACAAACTTATGCTGAAATACTACCATATCTTCTGTATTACTAGCTCCATTCACAATGCAATTCAATAATTATGTATTTCAACAGAAGGTAAAAACGTACGTGGCGGTGCACATAGGACACCTGACCACTGAGGCCAGTTTTCTTTTATCCATGAGTTCGATATCGTTCAAGAAGTATGCAGCTTCCCTGAGACAAGTCTTGTTGTAAAATGGTTTTTCTATGATGACTCTGGGCTCATAGACCTTCCTGGTCTTGACCCTGTAAACTGTGGTTCAGTCTACGATATAAATGCAGAAACAGCTAATGCTTCTGCAACATCACTGGGGCTGATCAGTTCGTGACACGAATGTATCCGAAACAGGGGCGTAGCTAGGAAGATATTTTGGACAATCTAGGAGAAACGAAGCTTTACCTTTGCGCGAGGAAAGCTAGGAGTGGGAAGAAAGGGATTTGCGGGGGAGGGGGGAGGGATGCGGATTTTTTTTTTTCTGATGGTTTGTAGATAATTTCTGTTGTTTAAAATCAATCCGACCATTTATCTGCCATGCATTATCAGTCTCAGCTGATTTAAGCTGCCATGTTTACTATATTATAAACTCTTAAGCAGCAACCATGGAAAAGAGACGAGCAATTTTTCCCATACCCTCAGGGCGATGGATGACCTGCTATGCTCTGTGAGGGTACTACCGGAACGTAAATGATTTGTCTATGAATTGGTGTGAAGATGGTGTTTGAAAATTTTACCATAGAGAACTTAGGATTAATCTAGTCAAGTTACAATAGACACAATTAATACCGCTACACATCAAAATAATCTTATAAGTGTAACTAAAAGCACAATTAACCAAAATCACAATACGCCTCTGATCCAAAGAACAGCGGAGCATGGCTGCCCTTATTTGAGTTTGTGAACAAAGGGACCCTTGTATAATACACGAATCATTATCACTAATGACATCAAGACCCTGACACTATCATCCTTACTGATAACTATCGAACTAAGGTCAATAAGAGTTTCATTCAATGGAACTGGCGTGCATCCTCTGCTTTTGCCAACTCATTCAACTCACGGACTGCAAAGCAAGGACAAAACAAATGAATTGCCTTGAAGAATACAAGAGTTCGTCTCATTGTAATCCATAAAGATATGTTCTGTAAATCTGCATAATAGCATTTTGAAAGTTGAAGGGAACACTCAATTGACAATGGAGACTTCTCGAAACTTTGAAGAATTACAGATTCTTTTCTTTAATGTTTTGTCCGTTTCTATTGATTAAAATCATGCTAAATTGCTTTACTAATAGATACTGGTACTTCGGACATGTATATGACAATAGTCACTGGAATGTGGTCTTTTGTTCATATTATATTTCCTTGCTGATCCAAAGAAAAGCAGTGTTATATTTACGACGGCTTTGTTGAATTTTTGGAAACAGTGAGCTAACACAGTTCAATGAAGCAATAAGAGTAGTAGAATAATACTCGTGGAAATAACGCTTTTAAAAATATAGGAAATTGTATTAGGATTACATATTTTGGGGCCGGGAAAGGGAGACGCACGCAAGCACGCACGCACGCACGCCTACACACACACACACAAGCAAAGAGAGAGAGAAAGAGAGAGAGAGACAAAGAAAGAGAGGGGTCGGGAATTATGAGAAAAACTAATGATTAAAGTGGAGAAAACAATGGCACGCAATATTATCCACTTTCCTCATAATTTCCCCGTGGAAAACAGTGACACCGCAATCATGGCTGAGATAATCTGACCTATAAAGATTGGAAAGCCTAATAAAATTCGATACGATGACATTGCAAACTTGCAGATCATTGTATGAGACTCGAAACCATAAAAGATCATTTGTACTGGTAAGAAAAGATCGAAGAGGAGAGAAAAGGAAATCTCCTGGATAGTAGCATGGTGGATTGTTTCAACTTTTTATAAGTAGATATCTTTTCAGTCCTAAGGAAATAGAATTATCTCATAAGTATGTGGCCAGTTTGATAAGAAGAAATTTTTGTGGGTAAAAATGTGGACGTTAGAAATTTTGCCGGACAGCGGCGCCTCCGCCTACCCGTTACCCGCGTTTTAATTGCCAAAGGTTCTTTAACGTGCA
Organism: Peronia peronii; assembly: GCA_039654565.1. Lineage (NCBI taxonomy): Eukaryota > Metazoa > Mollusca > Gastropoda > Systellommatophora > Onchidiidae > Peronia > Peronia peronii. Next base: position 7,301 of record JBCEWB010153940.1, read on the forward strand.
TAACGTTTTCGTACATTGAGATAGGACCTCCCGAATATATTAACCCTTATCTGAGAAGGCTAGATGTCGAGGCTCCCAGTATACTGACTGATTCAAGTATACCCCAAAATCACATATAATAATGAGAAAACCACAAACAAGAGGAATAATGAAATATTACCGCGTCTTCAAGGGCAACAGTTCTAGGTCAGGATGGAGGGAATGGATTCCATTGCTTCAACTATATAAAATACTTACTGTAAAAGAATGGCTTACCCTGGAGCTGAGCTGGAAATGTAAATTTTCCTTACATATTTCAAATTCCGATTCTTTGGTCTTGAACTTATCTGAATATTTGTTAGTACAATTGAAGTCCCACAGATGCCGACTCATTTATGGACAAACGTTTTCGTTTCTGAAAAGGAAATGATCCACGGATGCATAAGGACCGAAAAAAAAAAAGCAGAAAAACGGAAAGAACGGAAAATCCATTACCCGATATTAGCAATAGCTCTCAGCTGTGGTTACAGCCTCACACATAATATAAGACATGAGGACATAGCAAAAAATGTGAAAACTCGTGCCATCCAAACATTAACAACAAGAAAACAGTGCAGTCTCACATGATGTATAACTCAATTACTGCATGTAAAGTGGGTTAACAAAGCAAAAAATGATTAAAAGCGACATTCAGAGGAAATAGTGCCAGTGAATAATGGAAAGAAAAGAGAAAAAGTATAAAAATAAAAGCCCAGTATTGTGCCTTAAGGAGATTATTTTAGTTTAGTTTATTTTGAGTGCATCAAATCAACCACGGCGGCACTGCGCTTAGCATAGAGGGAATACAAAGGTATACCAAAGGATGTATATAATTTGGACGATCAGAGAAGGGAAAGAAAAAACTTTAAAAAAACAGGATGGGTGTGCTCGCCCCATGTTTATAGTTTCATGATTCTAGAATAATTGGATGCTTGATGCAATGGCAGGATCGTTTGTGGTCTCGTCTTTCTAAAAAGTCCTTCGAGAGGGACTCAAGAAATGGGCCTCTCGATCATCTCTGAAATTAGCGCAATATATGAGTATCTGTTCGACAGTCTGTTTGGCATTAAGAGGAGGAGCAAGACAAGTGAGGATACGAAGCATAAACAAGAAAAAACAAACGAAAAACAGCTTTAAGATGCTAAATCACGTAACTGCTCATTTAAATCTTATCGGTACATTTTGCTTCATTAATCTGGGTTACATCCACTGGCTAAAAGGGAGCTAGAGATCAATAATTAGGCTATTGCTTAATGTCATCAGAGGGGACTGATAACCCACATTTTCAGATCAACAATCTGTGATAAAACACAGAATAATTGAGTTTTAACCTTAATGCCCGATAATGCGTTTATATGCACTCGCGCTTACAGAGCAATAGAAGATTTATCAGTTAGTCGCTGGCCTAGTCTTACAGTCACTTGAATTGATCAGCGGCCCTTATCAGAACAACGGCTCAGGCTTAGATGAAATGGCATAATTTGCTTAAATTACTACATATATTTGACTTATTAATTCCCAACTGTAAATAGATGTAGAAAATATTGATGAATGGATGGATGGATGGATGGATGGATGGATGGATGGATGGATGGATGGATGGATGGATGGATGGATGGATGGATGGGGTGGGTGGGTGGGTGGATGGACAGATGGATGGACGGACGGATGGATGGATGGATGGACGGATCGATGGATAGATAGATGGATGGATGAATGGATGGATAGATGGATGGGTGGATGGATCAATGGATGGATCGATGGATGAATTGATCAATGAATGAATGGATGATGGATTGATGAAATAAATAATGAATATTTTTTTTTATTCCTACATTTATACAGAGAATCTGTTAGTTAAAATTATCGAGCTTTATTATGTGTTTGAATTGAATTCATTATTATGTATGAGAGCATTATTATGTCTGATCATGTTTGTATGCCACATTTTGATAAATTGTATATTTTTTAGACTCTCCTTGTCTCCATACAGACGATATTTTGCTAAGACTCCATAATTGTGAAGGGCAAGAAACGTTCATTCGCCCTGCTTTTGATGATCTAGTGGCTAGCTGTCCCGACATTTTGTCCCTGAAAAGACAATCTACACACATTTCCTTACTTGACTCAGATGAAGATGGATACCCGATTATACACAGAAAATGTTATTGTTAGACTAAGAAAGATTTGAGAGCACGACAGTCTTGTAGCCTGTACTTCCCAGAAATACCGACAGTGTTTATAAATATTTCTTTCGGGTCTGTCGGGATGATAATGAATCGTAAAGCGCTTAAAGCTCGTACTTGCACGAGAATAATCGTGATATAAATAAATCCTAATATTATTGTTATCATTATTACCAAAGTGACCTTCACATTTGTATGAGCCCCCGTCATCTCATTTCAGGTGTACAAAGGTGCAAAAAGTGCGAATGGTATACCCTGATGACACGATAGAAAACTTGAGAACTGGGCCGGATCGGACGCATCAGAGCGTCCATCCATTGCATAAATAATTCCTTTAGTGGGGGTCGACTAGCTAAATTACCCACTCAACCTGCTGAGCGAATTATAATAAAAGTGAATTGTTCAAACAGAAGGGTGGAAATGTATTACTGTTGGTTGTTGAGAAGCTGGTAAATACTCAAGATACACAGAAGATCAGGAGGACAGACAATGAACGCTTGGGCAGGCAGTCGGGCATACAAGCAAACACACACACAAAATAGATAGACAGACCAGATAACAGACAGACAGACAGGCAGCAGGCAGCCAGGCAGACAGATAGATAGAGAAATTGAGTGATAGATGGATAGATGGGTGTGTAGGTGGATGGATGGGTGGGTGGATGAATGGATGGATGGATGGATGGATGGATGGATGGATGGATGGATGGATAGATGGATGGATGGATGAATGGATGGATGGATGGATGGCTGGATGGGTGGATGGATGGATGGATGAATGGATGGTTGGCTGGCTGGCTTGCTGGCTGGATGGCTGGCTGGCTGTTGACTGGCTGGATGGAGGGATGGATGGATGGATGGGTGGCTTGATGGATGTGTGGATGGATGAATAAAATAATCGGATGATGAAATAAATAGATGGATGGGATAGATGACAGACTAGTAATTAATTCATTTGTTTCCTGACTTTATCAACCTTTCTGAAAATGAGTGCAGAAAAGAAAACAAGTTTATTTTGCTCCCAAAGGATGCTTTTATTGTGTAATTATGTATTATAAAATAATTAATAAATGATGGTTGTATTAAAGCATGCTATGAATAAAGGATTGAAATCAAGTGATTTGCTATATGTTCCTATGTTTATAGAATAATAAAATTGTGCGAAGTCTGCCACAACAAAGAAAAAGAAAAAAGATTGTCATGGTTAAATAAGCATTTGCTTAAAGAAGCTGAAAAATCATATATTATTAGATGCAACAAATTATCTAGAATTTCTCTACTTTGTTTAGCAATTATAAAAGAACGGAGCAAAGACAGAAACAAGAAACCAACAACAAAGAAATAGCTAACAAACAAGAACTTATGACAACACATATTTTGTCTACATCAAGTTGCATTCAAAGCATTTTCTAATACTTTCACTTTAATAGGCATTTTTTCTTATTAAAAGATCATTTACTAATAATCACAAGCAGGTAATTTCTGCAACCCCTGACTGTTATAATTAGATAAGATTTTGTCGCTGAGTAATGAATTTGGAAACATTCTAAAATTTTACATCACAATGTAAGTATCCAAATGATTATCCTTAGCAGAGTGTATGGTCCTCAGACTATAGGATAGCCAAACCTGAGGTGCTGCACTGCACCCAAAGTTATATGAGACAACAGGATCTCACAAACAAAACTTCCTTCATGAAAACTGCCAGCGTCCTGACCTAGTCATTTAGCATTTATGCCATCCAGTATACAGAAAAAGAGGAAGAAGCAGGGAAGGAAAAACATAATCTGATTAAACCAACATCAGCAGAGGATATAAGAATTTAACCTCTGTTTATCTATAATGAAAAAGAATGTCTTTGTTCATTGTATGTCTCTTCTAAAGGCATGTGTAAAACTATCTTCAATGCATTAAACAATGTGCATTTCTTAGCCTTTTTCTCAAATTTGAAATATTTTATCTTCATCTTACTCATAATGATGACTTTGTACTAGATTTGTTGATATGGATAGACCTACACAATGATTTCTTTCATGTTTTTATTGCAAATTTTTACCACAAAACTACATTTTTTTTTAAAAATTAATTTTCCTATTGACACTTGCAATTTCCACAGTAAATGATAGTTATTTAAAATAAAATTCTTAATAGGAGTCCAACAGTTTGAGTGATTTATTAACAGTTTTCCAATCATATGTTGATTCTGGTTAATATTTATTGGATAATACAAAATAAAAGTGGTTTTATAATCATGAAAACAACCAAACATTCTAAAATACAATTTATGGTTTCTATAGGAGCAAACTGAACAAACAGAATGAAATAAACAGAGTTTACACTAATCATATGTGACAAGGAAAAAACACACAATTGCTTTTTCCTGTTGGACTAACAAAAACTGAATACATTGATAATTTGTCCATTTCTGGACAGATTAATGAAAAAAAAAAAAAGAGAAACAGAGCAAGCTACAACAATCTTCAAAGGAGAGATAATTGAAAAAAGAGAAAACTGCTCTCCTAATTAAAATAAGAATAGCTAATTATGTGTATAGAAATCAGAACATCTGCCTGATTTGTTGGTAATGTCCACAAAAGGAGAATGCTAAAGCTTTTCTTACGTAACTGAACACAGAGCTTCGGGCACACTGGCAAGATATCAGAATACTCAAATTGCTAAGATTATAAATGTAATCTAAATCTAAAGTGATATAATATTATTAAGTGAAAAACTTAGTTCAAACAATGATTCAAAATTGCTTTGAATGTCTGATGAGGAGTCATCATACAGGTCCACTATTGTAGTCCTTTCTGGCTGTCAGAGGGGGCAAATCAGGCATGGCTCAGTTTCCGAAGGTATATTGGCTGATGTTGTTGAGACAGGCTTGCTGTAAGAAGTCCACAGTGCATGGGGCCTCTGTGTGAGTGAACAAACCAAACGATATCAGATAGTGAAATACAAAAGAAATGGGGATAAAGACAGTGAACAGTCTAAATAATCTAACAGTAAATTTCACAGCACATTACAGGTGGGTGGGACGGGAAATGCAATGTAAGTACATGTGACAGGCAATTGGCTTCACTGTAAAATCACAATCTAGAGGCAGTGCAGAACTGTAGGAAAATATATTGTACATGGTTAAAATTGAGAAGTTTGCTGTTCAAGAAAAGCATAAGTTGTTGTCTCCCATTAGCTTACAGTGCATTCTTCAATTACTTGAAAACTAAAGTAACTCTTAAAAAAGCCTTTGAGATCTACTGTGAGCTTTCAGTCAGTCCTCTAATCTTCCTTAAAAATCAATGTTTTTCATAAAGATAAAATGAAATTGTCCATAATATATTGCCAAACCCTCAGCTCTGTCTCTTTCCATCTCAATAACAACCTGCTCCTGCCCTGCTCTTTTCCCGTCATCATCTCTTAGTGGTTTCTTATGCATTTCTAACATTCACCCAGTTTCCTACCTTTTCATCATCTTGACCAAACTGGACAGGAATGAAAATGCCCATATTGGTAAATACTATTCTGAGCTTATGTATATAGCCAAACTATTCCAATCAGGGATGAGATAAGGGTATACTGTCAAAAACACTCTGATACATACTGAATGGGAAATAGCCCTGTTGTCCCACTTCCTGACGAGCAGCCTCGACAGCTCTTTTGAGTGCTAGGAAAGCAGCAGCACCACATTGGACCGGGGCCTCTCCAACAGCTGAAGACAGAGGACAGAGATATATCAGTGATACACAAAAACAGATTTTTCTGATGGAGGTTCACTGCCTTTCACTTTTCAAAGTAAAGAACACATAAGCATCATTCTGATGAAGTATGCTATTATTTTTCAGTCACCATGTTTACTCTGATGGAAACAGATCTATGTCACAGAGGATAACTACAAACAAAAAAAAGCTGTTACATGTACAGTTCACATTGCTGAAATCATTCTCAGATTATGACAATTTTAATCATTACTTCTAAAAAATTCTAAGCATTGTTTCAGGACATGAAGTCAAATTAAGCTCACATTATTCCTGATTATGAAATGGTAATGGTCTGGAACTGGAGAAACAGCAATGAAAATTTTAAAAAACACTGTATGGCAAAGTAATTTACTCTCTTGTACGAAGTCAACTGGACCATATCCTCTGAAGCAGATGAAAGCTGTACAACAGCTAACTGAAAGTATCTTCTTTGCTTTTTTTGTCTGTGTTAATAGTTTTTGACATTTGAACACATAATATCATGGATATTATAGTTATCAGATGAGAGGTTTTTTTTGCCGTTTTCACTACTAATTATGTGTTAATTTTTTACCAGGGAAATGTGAATCATTCAATTTGTAATAATGCTACAAATATTTTTTTAAGTCCACATTCCTAACATTTGGTATCTGCCTTTGTGTCAGATATATTTTTTATTCATATCTGTTCATTTTCGTTTCAGAGAGAAAAATTATTTAATAATAAATGTGCAATATTCTTTTCCAAAACAATCTAAAAAGAAAACTGTGCTAATATCTGATGCATGCCCAACATTGGCACTATAATGACCTCTGAAACAACCCCACTGAAAGTGTTATGTCCCACAGAATTCAAAGTTAAATATAATTTTTTGTAAATAAGGGACAGATAAGAAGTTATCATTTAGGATTTGGCCTGGAGGTAAATTTTTAGATTTTTCTGTTTTCAAATACAGAACAATTACTTAATTGCACTTTCCGGGTCATTTCTTTCAAGTGGGATGCATATAAAAAGGTGACTAAAATTTTGTCTTGATTTAAAAATCTAAGCAGTGAAATGGCTCAGTGGTTGCTCCATGATATCTTTAAATTTTCAAGACATCTCCTACACCAAATGTTGACAAAAGATTCTAGAAAAAATTTCAAAGTAAAAATACGCAAAAAGACAACACGGCTACAACCAGCACATTATTTTAGAGACAAATGTGCATCTTGTAACTCATATTCTTGTTGAATCAAATTGTATTTGTTAAGGATTAATTCCAACCCATTCCTCATAAAAACTTGTACTTTCCTTTTTTAATGCTATTCTACTGTATTTAAACAAATAATCTCACCTGATTAATGGGCTCAAGAAGAGTCCTCAGATAGTGATTTACAAAATGATAAAAGAATCAGAAATACAACCCAAGCTACATCACTGATTTTCAAGTGCAGCAAGAAAGTCTGTTCAGTTACTGATGATGTGATAACAACGCAGACTTTAACGAACAAACACAAATTGAAACAACAACGATAAAACATTAAACCAGCTGCTTACTTTTTGAGCCCAACACGCCTGCAGGGTTTGGCCTGTTCCTTAGGAGCTTAACATTGAAGACCAGTGGGAGATCTTTAGTGAGAGGAATCTTGTAATGCTGGCAGAGACAGAAGGAATATATTATGAGTAAAGAATCTCTCTAAGATCACTATGAGATCAACATAACAATATTACAGTTATGAATGGCTTTTCACAAGTTGACACTTTTCAAGAGAAAAGAACCGGAAAAACAAACTATCGGGCACAAGAAGAATCAACAAGAAAACCACAGTAAACAAATTTGGTTAACAGATTTCTATAGAATTACAGATATCAGAAAGCTTGTGGTAAAGGATGGTACAAATCATAACAAGCAAAGATTTGCTGGGTTTCACTTATGATAAAGAGTTATGTGATAAGAAACGAGTATCGTATTTTCTTGAACTCACCCATGTTCCATCAGCCTGCACTCTGCCAGTACCAGGTTCCAGTCTCAAGTCTTCCATCGTGAACAAGCCCAGACCAAGCAGGAATCCTCCCTCCACCTGACCGATGTCAAGCTCTGGATTCAAGCTACAAAAGAAATTGGATGGTATAGTACAAAATCGTCTTAAGACCAAACTTCTTTTTTTGTTTTAAGCATGTATTTGTTCATCTGTCCTGCTATGGATTTCTATGTTTCCATGTGAAAATAAAAATTGGGAGAAAATAACCTTTATTTCTAATGAATAACTCCAGAAAAATTCAATCAGGACACAGGATAAGTTTTATGTCCATGGTACAAAGACAGAATAAAGGTGCTGAAATATTGTGTTGAAAGCTAATGAAACTCATGCAGAATTGTGCAAATGTAATCAGTAAATACAACTTAGTTGCATGATCAGAAAATTATGTCCACAGAAATTTTGGATTATTGCTGATGACTATGAGTAAATGAACAAAATTCGTTTTTTTTTTTTTTCCAAAGGACAAAAAGACAAACTAAAACATAGCTCAAATTTTTCTGGAGAGGAAAATTGCTCAACCATTTCTAGATTTCAAGGCAATGTAACAAATTTCAGTGAAACTAGATGCAGATACTCAGACTGAATATTATATTTAAGTGAATGGTATAAGTTTCCTGCAGAAAATACTAACCCTATCAATAAAAAGCCAGGTCTGTGATTATAGTTATCGACTGGCTCTTAACCTTCTCTTTCCATGCCTGTGACCTGCTGTTAGTCATTATTTGCTGGAGAACAGAATTATGACTATGATCTACCTTGCCACTAAGTAAGGCGTGTAGTCTAATTCTAGGACTAACTTAGATGTCCCCTTGCCAAAACCTCCAGAAAAATTAAAAATGAATCCATAAAATATTATATGAATTTTGCTCTGACCTTGTGCCACAATCATTAAGGAAGTCCACCAAGCGCAATTGATATTGGCCTGTCAGGACATCCACTTCTACTTCTACAGCAATGGAGCTCCAGGTGCTGTAATGGGCAGCTGGATACTTGTCCTCTATTTTGATCCTGAAGCAGAGAAAATGGTCAGTATCATGTCACTGCTCATAACTGTGACAAGGGGGGAAGGAGGGGGAGAATATCATAGTGAACAGAGAAAAATGTTGCTTTAAAGGAGAATCATGAAACAAAAGCTCTGCATTGTAATAAAATAAATATTTAACATTTTTTATATGAAGTTTTACAGTACCTCAGTTTAATCAGTACCTGAATGGATCATGGTAAGATAGGAAAATGAAGAGAAGAAAGGAAAGTTCTGTGTCTGTAGCTTTGTTATCAAAATGTTTGCAATCTCATTTCTCTACACCTAGATTCATTGGTCTTCACAAGACCTTTTATCCACTGGAATTTCTATAAGTAAAAGGCAATCCAGATTATATGTTAATGTCAAGCTATAACTCTCAGTACATTGGTTATCATTACTGATTGGTCTCAGTCAAATAAATCTGACTCTATGAGGCACTTGTTGTACAGATGGAAGCCTGTTATGTGGCAAGATTTTGCTTGGAATCAATGAATCAACTCACATGGAAATGGCTCTCATGTCCACTAAGTCTGCATAGCACTGTCGGACAATCTCTTTCCAAGTGGGATTGATCAGTTTTGCTTTAGAAGGGACCATCTTTGTCAGCAGTTCATCACAGCATTTCATTACATTCTAGTTGAGGTAAGGACAAATAAATGAAGAAAAGAGTAACATGGGTAAACATTGCCAAAAATCTTTCCGATGCCAGTGAATTGGTAAATGGATGTGATACAAACTGGATGGCTGGCTGACTGGCTCTTTCACTAACTGGATGGACTAATTGGTGAATGAATTGATGAACTGTTGAAAAGATGACCATCAATTCAAAGATGGATGAATGAATGAAGAATCAATCAATCAATCCATCAATCAACCAATCAATCAACGGGTGGAAAATGGATGGATGGATGGACAGATGGATGGATGGATGGATGAATGGATGGATGGATGGACAGATGGATGGATGGATAGAAGGACAAGAAATATTTTTGCAACCTTTCTATCATCCCATCATTTCAATTTGATACAATCATTGATAACTTTTCTCTTGTGAAATACTATACTTCCGATAATACTTTTTACATATCTGCTGACATCACCAGTTATGAGTTTATGTCTCCGTAGGAATAACATTAAAAACCTATAGACTTGCAAAGTGAGTATTATTGCTAACATTATTCAACAAGGGTTTGACTAAGCAGTCCCTGAGACTGAGAATTTTATGACTGGAGAATTTTGGCTGTTGGGTATGTTTATTTTCTTATAGCCAATATCTATTGGGGGAAAATTTTGTTCCATACTAGACAGAAGATGAATTGATGTGATGGTATAAGACTGATCAATATTGCCATATTTTTATATGGAGCTACCAAAAGCCTGACGAGCCACTAAGAATATAAGAGCACAATGCACTTTAGAGTTATCCAAAGCTATAACAACCACATGTATGAGTCAAGAACCTTAGATTCAGGTCACAGCAAACCTTAACAAAGTTGAAATGTAAACTGGCACCAATGACTTCTTGATCCCTGGAGCTTGTTAATAAAGATGCTAAAATTTTGGGAATCACTCTCTCAGACATCCATTTAAAGAGATCTTTTTTGAATCAGTTAAGTAAACAATTCTTAATGAGTCAGTTGATCAGAAGATAAATAAAGAGCAGTAAGAAGAAACTCAATCACCCTTTGAAACAAAAAGAAATATATTTCCCCTGAAATGGCAGAGCTCACTCAGTTGACTAAAGCAGGGAAGACAAATATTTACCATACAAATGACCTCGGTGGAAGTAGATCCAGCTGTGTAGATACTGTTGGGGCTGGTGGTGGTAGATGTTGCCTTAACCTCAATGATATCCATAGGAACTCCAAGTTTGTAAGCACAGCACTGAACAATCTGTAAGAAGAATTAGAATATTTTGGTCATGTAACTAGTTCTGACATTGATAGATAGTGCAATTCATGACAACCAAACATGCTATTCATACTATAACTAACTGCCCTGTCAGATTCAAATCCATGGCATTTTCATCAAGATGCAGACACCTAACCTTGACTATGGTGCCTCATTTCCATAACTGTCTAAATTCTTGACTTGGCTTCATACAATATTTTTCAGTTACATCCATCAAAGATCAGTTTTCTTCCTTTCCGTCCTCTTTGCCTCAACATTTTCATCATCTGTTTTCCTCTTCCAACAGTTTGAAAGGGTAGATAACACAAAGTTGAACTGGTGATGATGCCCAGCCATGATGATATGAGTATTTTGCAATCGACACAAAAACTATCAGACTATCCCCTTGGTACTTGTGATCTTTGTAAGTTAAAGAAGATGTTTCAAATGATTAATTCAGATGCTGTCTACCATGGAAGTGATAGATAATTATTTTCTAAACGGAAAGCATTTTACAGTACTTCAAAAGACAGAGCTCTCAAGATGAGTTCTGTACTGCAGTTACGTTCATGTATATGAACAACAGATGCCAAACCTGGGCATAATACATATTATAATATGATTTGCTTAATGCTTTGAGGATGGGTATTTCTCCAGCCAGCCATGGTCATCTCTGTTCCAGCTGGACATTCCATCTGTACCCATACTGGCAATCCATCTATTCTAGACCTTCTATTTTGATGTGGTATCCATGACCTAGTGGTTGGGTTACTGGACTCGAATTTTAACAGGAGCCCAAATTTAATCCCTTGGAAAGGCAGTTTACATCATCTTCTGACTTAACCCAGGTTAACATGGATACCTGACTATAAATGAAGAATATTATTGTTTGGCTGATAAGGACTTGAACACTGAAGGACGGCGATCTTGTGAACTTCCCATGAAACTAAGCACACATAATAATATCAAAAATACTATCTGCATATGGTACAAGCCTTAAGTTCCTTGCAATCTAATATTTCCCCAACAGACTCAAAGGAGACATCAGACACATCCTTAGTTTGTGTAAATGACTCCTATATAAATGATGAAAAGATGACTTTCTATCCCTCCATCCAAATGTGTAGTAAATTGTCTTTCCCAATGACAAACTGTCAGGACCCATTAGGATTCACACTTAGAACTTTTGATCCTCAGTCCGATGGCCCATCACTGGACCACTGATACCATACGAGTTAAGAAAATAGTCAATTGTAAAGTGCTTAAAACATGTACTGGTAATAACGAAGCCTTGTATTAATATTATTAACAAGGCTATTGATACAAGCTATATGTTAGACAATATGGGCTATCAACATGATCATGTTTTGCGGTTCCTTTCTTATCCTTTTCTCTTCCTGCCAATGTCTCACCTTTGTGTTGATGCCCTGACCCATGTCCGAGCCTGCATGGCTGATCATGACACTGCCGTCTCCACCATGGATGCTGACAGTCACAGTAAAGTGGATGCGGTCCCACTCCATTCCATATCTGGATGGCATGACATGCAAACCTCTTTTCTTCCAGCGATTGTCCTAGTCAAGACATGCAAAGTAACACTGGTCATAAATAGTCTAAAGAACCAGATCAGAGTACAATCAGAAAAACAAATAAAAAATAGCAAACAGACAGACAAGTATTTCTCATACTTTAACAGACCAAGAAACCTCATTGTGTCTTTCTAATTTAGCAAAAACAGTTGAAATATTCAAATGAGTCAATATTGCCTTTGTATATATGATGTAAGCATACATGTATGTGTTTGTGAAAATATGAATACTTAATGGAAGTTGAAAATGGTTGACTTTTGTGAGAGTTTATCGTATCACAAATATGTGTGTTAAGTTTAAAAGAATGCTATCCTTAACTATGTCACAACTAATTTAATTTTTTTCATCTGTGGTGCAAGATATATTTCAGTGGAAAAGTCATTTATTTATTATAAATAAATTGATGATTTTCTTGCTGGTGGCAGTGGTAGGATTCATCTTTACAAAATGATAACTTACTCTGTTGAAATCTTGCACAGCTTGCAATCGTTGAGCATAACTGATCTGGGCCTGGTGCTCATTTACAACACTGCTGATGACACAATGTTCTAGCAAAACTCCTCCAATGGTTGTCTGATCTCACGAGAACAGATTCAAATATGTCAATGTATGTGATGAATTTATATTCTTACTTACTTCCCTAATTTTCCCTCCTTTTTTTATCATTTCCTCTTTCTATATTCTATCTACTTTCTTCTCTGTGAACTGGAGCTAGGCATTAGCTATCTCTAAACAATATTTGTTCATTCAATAAATGTTCTTGTCTCTACCCAAGCACTTGTCAGGTATGCATTCATATATGCAGCCATATCTTGTCCCTCCTCCCCTCCCCGATTCTCCCATTCCCTTTTCACATTTCCTTTTATTTATCCATGAGTTGGTATTTGTATCCAGTTATTCTAGTTTTTTGTATGCTTTTAACAGCTTGTCTTCATTATCACATTTGTTGGTTAATTTTCATTAATTTCATCTTCCTACTGGGATGAAAATAATAGTGTCAAATGATAGAGTCATCATAAATACAGTTTGCTTTTGTGTTCTTCACCTGCCCATTCTGGTAGAGGTTGACCTTGCGCACTTCCAAGTGGTCCTTTCCCAAGTATGTGGCCACATGATCAATCATGCACTCCATGGCAAAGACAGATGGAGCCCCAGCTGAACAATGACAAACACAAAGAGTTGTTTGATAAGAGGCAGAAATTGGCTCAGTCCAGACATAATTATGCACATAATCCAGAAAAAAGAACATGCAGATTAAATTGATTTATCAGTGTAAACACATGAGAAACAAATGCAAATAGTATAATTAAATGACTGAAATTTGATATCAATGTCTGACAGGCAACAGGTTTGTTTCAAGAGAATTTCATTTTTGTCAGTTTATAAGTCATTTTAATGTGGTACGATTATGAATCAACAGCATCAGTTTCTAAAGGAGAAATTTGTTTTGGTGGATCCTGCAGCTATTCATATTGATCGTTGATCTGCTACATACAAGGAAGAGAGGCAACAGACAATGGAACAAAACAACAACAAAAAAAAGCTAACGCAAACTGTTGAGAATATGAACCAAAAATGAAGGAAATTATGGGAGGGCTGATTTTTTTAAATATCTTTTTTTTTTCATTGTCCACGTATTTTTGCTTTTTTCTTCCTTTGTCTCAGATACTGACTTTATTGCTGATGACAGCTAAAATTTTCTGGGGAAGATAAAAACAAGAAAAAAAGAGGCTATAATTCCCAGACAATGTGAGAATGAACGTTAAAAACAGCCCTGTTTAGCTGTGTCAGTCGGGTAACGCAATCTGGTAACTTTATAGTAAGTAATCTGGGCACTTTATAAACAGCAGATGAAAAAAAAAAAAGTAAAAATAAGGAATAAAAAATGCATGGTAGATCTACTTTTTACTTGATGAAACAGTATGGCACAAATGGGATAGAGCCAGTAAGAGAGCACAAGTTTGGTATTTATCAGTGAAACTATTGTGTACAGGATATTGACAATACTGAAAGAACTATGGTTCTTTGACTTACTTGGTGATCTGCATGCAGTCCAAGGGATATTGTCTGTCCTGCATGGCTGGGAGTTAAGAATCACATTGTCACAGTTGTAAACTGTGGACAATCATGAGAATAAATGTTATTAACTCTGACTTTGTCAAAACTATGTGACTGCTTACAATAGCTTGTGATTGCCAGTTATAAAAACACCTGCACTGGTTGGTATATCAGATCCCTTAGAGATTTAGTGATGAGAATAGTCCAGACAAAGATTCAGCTTCTCTTGATGATATGTTACAATATGTTTATGAAACATTACACATTAGAAAGATAAAATTACACTTTACATGTAAATGAGAGAATTCAGTTGGAGGAAAGAGAATGATGTTGTCACTGAGTACTCTACTACCTACCACTGTCAAACCAGAACTGGACACGTGGGTCAGGGTCAATGTCGTAAGCACCAACATCAGCGTAGGATGTCACAATCATTGCCAGCATCTTGCCATTATTGTCAAATCCAATCTGAAACCATTAAGAAAGCTAGCTATGACATCTACAGGACAATACATATAAATAAATAAGTGATCTTTGTGAATCACACAAAAAGTTAATGACTAACATTCACTAACAATATGATGGAAATTATACTTTGAATGCACACTGACAAGAAGCCTGCAAGAGTGAAATCATGGAAGGCAAAAACACAGGATGAATTTGCCACATCTTTCAGAATAGACAATGTGATCTCTTTAATAACAAAGAGAAGAGAGCATTAATTGTACTATGAGCCCTAACTCCTAAGCTGAACACCAAAGACTTTTCATTTTGTAACATAACAAAGCATTTAAAAATCAATATATCGACATACAAATGCTATTTGTTATAATGCCATTGTTTGGAGAACATCTACAATTGACACGTCCGGCTCTGATGTCTGGCAAAATGTTGCTTTGGAAAAATCTTGAGGTGTTATCAATGAATAGAGTTAAGATGAAAATGATCTTGATACTGAAAACTGACATTACTAAAGTTCAATTTGCATGAATTTGTACTTTAGACAATATGGATTTCAAGAGTCAGTATGAGCTCTAAGTAATGGGGGTTGTTTTAATTAGCCCTATCTCTTCCCTTTGCTAACATAAGAGATGTTAAATAATCATGGTTAACAGAGAAAGAGCCATTTTTGCACTCTTCACTTGAAAAGCACATCATAAAAAATTCAAAAAATTCATTGGGTAAGGGAATGATTTTTTCCTACAGTATGTTTTTAATTTGTTTTCATGCCAGTATTTCAAATGATGAGAAGAAAAGGTTTTTTATTTTCTTTTTTAAACTGCTTGTTCAAAATGTCTTGTATCTGACAGACCTGTGCATGATCGGTCATGATAACTGGTTAAATCAGTCATGGACTAATAATCAATTAATCAAGTATTATGACCAATGGTTGGTTATGTTGTCGGTCATGAATGACCATGAAAGAAATAATTAATCAGAGCTAAGAGGTTCCTGCTTGGCAACGGGTGAGTCACCCTTCCCACCCCCCCCCTTTCCCCACTGCGCATATTTTTCTGTGAAAAAAAAACCACTGATCTGGTAATAAGGATACGCCAAGAACAGAGCTGTATTCACCATTTAACCTTAATAGTGTCAAGGGGACTTTCTGCGAAATTTTTTTATACTTTGTATATGAATTAAGTTTTAAGTAGCTACGAACACAGCAGCACGATATTCATTTCACATGTGTACTGCCATTTTTGTCTCACTGTTATTTCTTGAACATGAATCCATATCATAGTGGAAATGTTGCATTCTATTTCTTCTGGTGCTTTTATGGTTAAGGCCATTAGAGTGGTCGACTTCGAGGCACCGGTTGCAATTTTGTATTACATGCTTCCCACTTGTCCCCTCTTGCCCTTATACCCCCCTCAACCCTCTCCCCGTACAAACTTCTTTGAATAAACGACTGAAACAGACCATAGTGTATTTGCCAAATTATGGTATCTTGAAGAAAAAAAGGTGAAAGTTGTATGAAACAGACTATTGTTGAGTCTTAGAGTTAGAACACATGATATGTCCTTCCCAAATTAGTAACTGATGAGACGGTTGCCACCATTTTTTTATCAAATTAAAATCACAACTAATGAGAGTTATAAGGTAAATTTATGGTATCAAACTGCACTAGAATTTGACGCTCGATCGATCTATAGAGTCAGATTTGTGAAATATTGAGTTTCACACCCCAAATTTTTTCTTAATCTAAGTCCCCGGTCATGGTCAAGTAGTGAGCGAAACTCAGGCTGACTGTGCATGGCAGCATTGTTTGTTTTTGGTCCCAATAGACTAAGGTCAAGGCCATAACCAATGACCATAACTGATTTGATGTCACACATGACAAAAAAGAACAATTTTAACCGATAGAATAATCAATCGTCAATGGTCATGGGAGCCGGTTAACCGTTAACTGTCGGTCAACGAACATTGTCGGTCATGCACAGGCCTAGAATATGGCAAAGATAAACCCCACTGTTTTCTCTAGGTGAAGGGCATTTTCCGTCCTGACTAGCTGCTGATTAAAAGTTTGTCATGCGAGAGCCCACTTTATCATATGAAGTCCTATGAGCATACTTGCATTAGGCAGATTTTTTAGAAGATGTCAGCATATTGAATTCTAGGGTACTTGAAAGATGAATGTAATTTATTTGATCTACAATTCTTCAATCTAAGTCATTCTTACCTCATAGTCAAAGCGGAACGCTGAACGTTTTCCTGGGAACTGCATGTTGGTGTGGATATCCAAATTTAAAAGGACGGGCCTATAATAAACAATATTTTGCTTTACTACAGTTAAAGTTTACAAAGTTAATCCAAAATGATGAGAATATTAATTTCTGTGTGTATATATATATACACACACACACACACAGAAAGTTTTTTATGAAATCATGCCTAAACATGTTCAAGGCCATGAGATTTCTGAGAACAATGCCACGAAATATTATTATAGCTAATGTAGCTCTCAAAATCTATGTTGCAGTAATAACGAAAATAACATAGGTACAGTATTCAAGCGATTACTTAATTTTATTATGTTATCTCTATGGTAACCAAATTGAAATTATCAAAAATTACTTAAAAATTACCTAAAACTTCAGAAAGAAAAAAAAAATTCTCCCAAGTCTTACAATGAAATTTTCTGTGACGGGTAAGCATGCCTTTTCTATCCTCTAGTCACTATTCTTTTTTAAAACAAACAGAGACAGAAAAACAAAAATTGAAAGGATATCTATTTGAACTACATGTGCAGAAGTCATCCAATAGTAGAGTCTCCATCTCCCGGAAATTTCGTGCATCTAGTTTTAGAAGGGGGGCTGATATCAAGCTGCGCCCGCTTGTGTTCAATGATGGCAAATAGCAAAGAGTTAATTTTGGGGTGAAGAACATTTTTGGCAAGGATTCCTACTGAACAGAGGTGTCTCAGTGTAATATTAATTTTGGAGATACACACTTACATAGATCTAGATCTATAATCTATCTATGGCTCTGACATCCCTTCCTCCCTCTTAATATTTTGTCTTCCAGTGCATTGAATCCAGGACTTACATCTAAATTACATAAATGTTTATTCGTTCATTTAATAAGCCTTGCATTTTACGCATCTAGGCGATTTTTTTTTTTTATTCAACTGGACTAGACTGGATCAAGATCAAGATCTAGATGTAGCGAGATCTAAACTCTTGATTGGTTGATAGACTTTTTTGTAAACCAGCAGATCTAGTTCTAGATCTGCTTTAATATCAGCTGAGATCAGCCATAAAATGTGAAATGAGCATAATGAATTTGTATTATTATTAGTTTTATATATTACACATTTTCACAATAATCATGTTTGAGTTCAGTTAATATGCTTTTCATTTCATCATTTGAGCATTATGAAGTAAGCTTGTTTTGTTAACTTAACGATACCAAAACTGAAGAAAGATGAGAACAATAAAATCAAGATGCAGCAAAACTCTGCTCATGCAAGTATGACTTAACTAACACAATGCCTATTCGACATACTCTTGTTCACAAGACCTTAGATTAGGCCCACTGTTTTGTTTTGTTTTTAAAACACTGAAAAAAAAAAAAAAGACACCACAGATAACATCCTGAGTATGTTGATGTGATCTTGGGGTTTTAGTACAGTGGAACCTGGATGATAAATTATATCTACACAAGTTCTGCACAGTTCAGTTCTCTTCCTTCTCTAATTTTGTTATTTACACCTTGATATAAAGTATACCTTGGTATTAAGTATAAATTCTATACATTTATCCAGATTCTGGGG
>JBCEWB010153941.1:0-10616 GCA_039654565.1 Peronia peronii
ACCCTGAAATGTATAATTTCATCTTGACTCCTGTGTCTATGAGCGATCTGAAGTGTGACCAGTGGCGGGAAGCGCGGTTCTCATCTTACCACTCCGTTCCTGATGACAGAGTCGATAAAATCAGAAACAACCATCACCTTACCAAGGTAAGCCTCATTTGTTTCTATAATTATCTGTAGGGTAGCATTGTACATGTAATATCATGTTTTCAACAATGATACCGTTATGTGAAAAACTCTGGCAGTATTGATGTAATTATATGCTAAGAAAGATCAGGAATTGTTAGATCTAATTATAACACACACACAAAGAAGAAGGCTGTAGTTATTCGCATAGATAAATCTTTAACTAATGGTAAAAATCAACTAATCATAGCAGTAAAGGCAATCTGTGGTCAGAGGGGTTGCATAACCTTTTAATCGCCTAAGAATCTGTCTGCCTAAGTGCCCACTTTTTTTGTCTCCCTGCGACCAGGTTCTTAGGCGGAGATCACTGTATTTGCATTTTTTGAATCATGATTTTTGGAATGGAATTAACAAGAAGAAATCACAAGCAGCTAAAAGATAAACTTATCTCCCTTAAATGCTTTAGTCACTAACTTGTGTTTGTATTGCTTCTTTCTCTTTCTGAGTCTCTTCCAGCTGGCACTTAAGCTCTCCAATCTGAAGATCCAGGTATATGCTCATTGATTCACCACTAGCTTCTGTATCTGTGACAAAAGTAGATTATATATGTTGACAGATTGAGGACTTTAACTTCCAACAAAACAAGGGAAGAAGATAGTGGGGATGTTTTTATACTGAAAAACCCATTTAAGGTAGAAAATAAAAACACGGGGCAAAACAGTAAAGTTTATGATTAATCAAGGCAACTACTTTTATGACATCTAAAACAAGAGCTACTTGATAAAAAAAACAACATTTTTATCACAAGAGATGAAATGACCTCTGCTGAATTTCATATCAATCATACCTTTCATGTCAACCAACAGAACCTGATAGGCAGTTTTCATAAAAATATGATGATATTCACTAAATTGAATTTAGGCACAAACTAAATCGCCATCTTTTATCGCAAGACAAATGTTAAAAAAGAAAAGAAAACAAAACAAAAAAAGCACCCACAGAGAAAAAAACAACAACAAAAAGAACAATAAAAAAATTACCAGCTTGTTTAGCCTGAAGCTCCTCTAGCTCCTGCCTCAGCTTCTCATTCAGCTCTTTGCTGATGACCAAGTTATTTTCTAGAGTGTCCTTCTCCTCTTCCCATTGTGACTTGAGTCGCCTCATCATCACCATCTCCTCCTCTTGTGACTTGACTTTTGTCTCCAGGTAGCTCACCCTTTCCGCCAAGATACTGACTTCCTGCCAGTCCTCACTTATGGATGTCATCTATAACAGTATACGTATGTATGTAAATTGAATTCTTATGATAAGATATCTCAGGCAAACTGACCTCTCTCTGGGTAAAGAATTATCTGACAAATGTTCCATCAACACTTTTACATAACTGACTGGCACAAAATAATGACTTATATTATGGAAACATTCAACACAATGAAGCAAATTAAATAAAACAAAATTAAATGTTACCTCTGACTGCATTTTCACAATTTCATCTGCCAGATTGCAGTTCTCTTGCTCTAAATCCTCCTTGCGGGATTGCAGGCGCAAACATTTTTCTTGTGTCCTATATTTTTTAAATAACAAAGGAACAGCATGTTTTAGCTAAATATCATGGTATATATTCTAGTGTCAGTTTTGAATGAAACTCAACATTTTTTAATGAAAGGACATTTTGAACTCAACTGACCAAATTAATAAAAAAACATGAAATGAACAGCCATGATCTGAATTCACTCTACTCTCTTGTGCCACTTCCGGCAGTCATGCTAAGGAAATTCCCCTGAGCTGATAAACCAAGCTCTGTACATTGATTACTGAAACTCTAGAATGTTATCCCAAAGATGATGAAATCTTGCAAAGTAGTTCACAGTTCAACAAACACATATAGTTTACAGACGTGTGATAAAATGACGGCTCTGAGACAATTCTGTACTGCAGGATTCCAATTTAAATTCCCAAGGAGTTTGCAGACTATGTAGTGTGCAGATAGAAAAATACATGTGCTTTCATCTTATGTTGGAAATGATAAATTAAAATTTATTAACTAATGAAATTTTATTATTTTTTTTAAATCAAAATGTATTGTAACAAAAAATTATAATCTTACTACGAATCAAATTCCTAGAATAGGATAGTATTATACAATTACAAATCATGTAACATTTCTGCAACACTATAATATTTGCAACATATATTCTACAAAAAAAAACAATAACAAAACCCAAACCAAAACAAAAAACACAACAACAGACAAACATGTCTGCGAAGTGCATCAACAGGTGCGGACTTACTGACTAAGATCTTTTTCTGCATCACAGTATTTGATCTTCAATTCCTGCAACTCTGCGTAGGACTCCTCTAGGTTATGCAACTCTCTTATTCTAGCCTGTAACTTGGCAATCTCTGCATCTATTGGAGAGAAAAAAAATACAAATTAATTTTTTTTTTTTAAAAAGGAGAGGGGGAGGAGGGGCACTGCTATGGGTTCTTTATGGAAGATATCACGATGAAAGCAGAAATGAGTGGAGATCCTTGTGTGATGTTAAATCAATATATCTGTCTATCTCTTTAATTGAAATTTTGAAAAAAAACGAAACTGATTCATAATTTAAAAAGCTGCATTTACACCTCTGATATTTTGATGCACAAAATAAACCCGTTTCTTTGCCAAAAACATAACTTAAGATTGCTTTACATTGTTTACCTCTATCAGTGTAGCCGGTTGCTCATATTTCTCTGCTCTTCTGAGCATAGTCACATTCCATTAGTATTTGTTGCACACAGATCTATTTATCATTCTCAATACCTTTTGTAACTGTCAGGTCTAACTCAGATATCCAGACTTATTTAATCCCACAAATGTCAAGGGGCAGATCTGGTTAAAGACTTGTTCACTAAACATTTCACAGGAATTCCTGTCAATTTAACATACAAAATAGTAACATATTATTGGGACTGTTTACTATGCTTTGTTCCCTGTTAATTTCAAACTATTTTGATTGACAGAAATGCATGAACAGAAAAAAAGAGAGAGCACTGTATGCCTATGGGTGAAGTTGTGGCTATGCATGGATGGCGAAGAAAGGAATTGGGTGCTGTATGCACAAGGACAATTTTCACAGGAACTGGCCTAAACTATAACAAATGAAGTATAATTCCTACCATGTTATGTATACACAAATATATAACCATATGATTTTTGTCACCATACACAATAACTAAATCAAGAGCAATTTTTTCACTCTTACTTAAAACTATTCAAATGCTCCAATATGCAGATAGCAAACAGTGGCGACCATATGTTACTCATATTACACTTCTGTACAGAATAGCATGTCATCTCTGCAACATGAAAATAATGTTAACATAAAAATTCCAATTCACTTGAATCTAATCTTGCACACGTTGTGGGATCGCACATCGTCTACCAGGATGGAATAGATTTTAGAGTCTTATTTCTCCTCTGTTTTACTGCAGCAGCTGTGGAAACTGCTACAGCTGACATTAATTACTTTATGTTGACAAAATCTTGTTTTGGTGGCTTGCTATTGAAAGCAGTTTTTACAACAATCTTATGCAGACCAAACTAGTCAAACCAAGTTATCCCTCTCCTAGGAAAACCATTGTGTTCATTTCAAACTGGCCAATGAAAAACACGATTCCAAGTGTAGTAATGATTTTCAGTAACAAACTGGATTATTATAACGCCAATCTAGATCCAGAATATGTAATTAGTGAAGGAGACAACAAAAACTGATGAAAAAAATTTTCTGATGCACGCAAATTTTGGTCTTCTTTGGGAAATAATAACAAACTAATTAAAATTAATAAAATATGTGTATTTCTTCATGAAGAGTACTATATAGGTAGATTGTCATAGATAAATTACATTAATGTGGTACCATATTTCTAGTATTAAGTAAGTTTGAAAACTGCCAGACTCAAGCCATTGTAAATCTCAAAATTGCCATGACTCAATTGAGCTAATACACTGGCTCTTTCTGTTAACATTTTGAGGAAAAAAAAATCCATCAGTTTATAACCCAAGATTTCTCCACTTGTCCAAGCACCTCTTATCACTCATGTTTCATTACCTTTCTGAACACATTCTGCCACTGTATCTTGCAATGTCAGCTGAACCTCTTCCTTCAGTAGCATCTCAGCATTAAGCTGTTCCCTTAATCTTCGGAGTTCTAAATCTTTCTGCTTTAGGACAGCCTGCAAAAGACAGAAATGGCCATAAAGTGATTTAAAATTGCTTCCTAAGAAGTCAAATGTGTACAATTTAATTGTTCAAATTAGAAACTAAAATTTATAGAAGCTTAAAGAATTTTGACTTCTCACACACACACAAAATAATATATTTCTATGATTGAAACAATATACTGTGGTTCAAATCAAGCCAAAAGTTGACCAATAAATGCAATGTGTGCCAAAAAAAAAAGAACAATGACAATAAATGTTTTAAATGATAACCAATAGATATGGTTCAGAATTATGAAAGACAAGGCCACATGATTAAAAAAAAATCTAAGGATTTCTATTTTTATTTAGTTATTTTTTTGTCTTTATTTTGTTTCCGAGATGTTGGGAAAATTACGTATTTTGCACTGAATGTAAAATTAATCTACAGTCCTTTGTATCTGTCTCTCTGCAGTAAATATACAAGTCTCTGGTATGTAGGATTTAAGAGCATATTTCATTTCTTTACATGCAAGAGAATCAGAACATTGCCACCAAAGACTTCCTGTTTTAAACGAATTGTAACTATTTGTGTTGTGCATGCTATTGCTCTATGGGGTAGCATTAGATTAGTGTCTTTCAATTTTGCTGGACCATGCAAGTACTTGTTCCTCATTATAAGGTCAGAAGTGTCAAGTGAACCGCTCGATTCAACAATCTCATGCGAACTCATTACATACAGTCTGCACATCTGTGGTGCACCTACCCATGCAATAATATTTTTTCATTTAACATTGTCATGAACAGTCTCGAATGTCATCAAATAGTTTGTCACAAATCTAACAGCTTTCAAATAAAGAAAAATCTATTTTTTTTTTCTTTTCAAAGAATTTAGAAGCCAGCTGACAGGCATGAGAAAGAAGACCATTTAAATTAATGGTGTGAAAAAAACTCATTCAGCACAATCTATAATTGTCCTAGAGGAATAAATTGCATCTCAGATCTCTTTTGGAGGTAGCAGTCTTGGACATGCTGCATGCATGTAACCTTTGAAATTCCTACCATAGGGCTGGAGTTCTCATACAAGATTGATCTTCTGCTCTTTCGTTCAATAGTTGGTCTCTGTAATGATTGTGGATTCCCCTGGATATAACAGGTAATAATTATTATGAAAACAAAAGATGTGAAAAACTTCATGCACAGAGGATCACTCTTTGAAGTTTGAAATAAATTCCAACATGACATGAAAAATTTAACATATTTCTGCATCATACTGTGATAGACATAATAACTTCAACTATATTTTAAATTCTTGGCATTCTGTAACAAAAATAGAAAATGAATTCTTACTACCTAAAAACAGAGAGAAGATTACTAACTTTCTGTATAAGCTGAGGTGACTGGACAAATTCAACGAGAGGTGAAGGTGATAGTACACTTGGTGACTTGATGTCCTTGAAAGGCGAAGAGATGTTTTGTGCTGAACAGTTCAAAAGAGAAATATTCGTCCGCAGTGGAGTTCTCACATCAGAATCTCCTTTTGGAGTTTGTTGAAGATGAACTGGTGTAACTGTCTTGGTATCAGTTGACCACATTACAGGTGTCTGTGGTCTTGATGCATTAAGATCCTCAGCTGGTTCTGTGAAGATGATGAAAACTATTCAATTGTCTGAAAACAGTACTCTCCTATGTAGTACTTAGGATCGCCATGTCCATCTATCATTCAGCAAAAATAAATGCAGGTTTCCTTGTTCCTGTCTGAAATTAACACTGCCCTGTATTGCAAGTTTATCTTCTTTTTTTTGTGTGTGTGTGATAATGAAATGATGGTGATAAAACTAATTCCTTGTATTTCCGAGTATTGCATCTTGTAGCAGATATTTAGTTTACAGCCCTTGCTATTCCCACTATGGAGTCTTAATCCAGTCACACTTGGCTGTATCTGATGTGAAGTCATAATGTGTGCTCCTGGCTCAATTGTTCACTTTCTGGTTAAGGTGTATGCGTATCCAAGGAAATCTACAAATACACACTCAATCAAGACTGGGAATTATATAGAAATACAAATTTCAGAGGATATATGAAATGGTACTGTACAAGAATATATAACTGCAAGTTGAAATAGAGGAATTCTTCACAGTTGATTTAAAATTACCTTCCGAGTGCACGTACATTTCAACAAAGTAAATGGTTGTTTTATGGTCCATAATACTTGTTTAGAGCTTACTGTATGATTCCTTCAATACTTGTTCAATTCTCTCAGTGAGCACAACCTCTGTAGTGTCTGGTACCACTACACTTTGAATCATGGCTAGAACATGTCCTTGCATTTCCACTGGTAACTGAAGAGCCGCATTCATGAAACACTGTCCATTCCTGTCTAGAACACCGATGCCGAGAAGAACCACCGCTATCTATCAAAATTGAAGGAACATGAATAAATATTTCATCAATAAAGTAAGTTATGAGGCAACAAGGATTCAAAAGTCATATCAATAGATTTAACACCATGAACCCTTGAACAGTTACGTTTCTTCCTTGAGTTGCTGTTACCCAAACTCAGCTAAACATCTGAAGACAATTCAGCATATTTTATAAAATGAATGACATTTTACAGAATTACCTACATTTGTAGAGTTCTTTCGGTATTTTATTTTATTTTTACTCCCTCCCTCCTCCCCCCTTCCGCTACTTGTTTGTCTTTGCTCTTGTTATTATTTTACTGCCGGCATGGATTTCCTCCTATTCTACCTCCTTCCCTTTCCCTTTCTTTGTCATGCCCTTCTCACATTATTTGTTGACTTGGTTCCTTCCCCTTTTGGCTTTCAATTTACTCTTGTTTATTTTGGTTCAGCTATTCCCGACCTAGCATCCCCAGTTTTGCGTCGGTTGCTTTTGGCGAGGGTTTCTATTGTTTTTATTCCTATCTAGATTGGCAATTTTGCTAACGTTTTCTTTAATATCTGTCTATGTTTTTCGTCTGCTTTTATTTAAAGATATTATGCAGGGTGTGATCTTCTCCCCTGTTTGTCATTAATTTTAATAGATCTTCTCTTTCGTTTTTGTACATAGGGCATTCCAGCATTATATGGTTCATTGTGTTTGTTTTTCCACAAGTAGTACATTTAATTTGGTCTGGTGGCAGTTTTGGAGCTCCTACTCTTTCTCTTAGTATTTTCTGCGTTATAGGGTTATTATTTTTACTCTTTACTTGTGGTTTTAGTTTGATTTCTGGATAGAAATGCCGCGTGTAATTATTTTTCTGGTCTGTTTCCCATTTCAGTTGCTGATCTTTTTGGATCTTTTCCTTTATTCTACTTCTAACTTCTCCTTTGTTGAGGCTCGCATTTATATCTACGTTATCTTTCTGGGTACCGTTTTTTGGCTAATCTATCCGTTATCTCATTTCCGTTTATTCCTACATGTCGGTACCCATACTGTAGTTATTGATCTGTTTTTGTTTTTTAAGTTCGGTATTAGCTTTCAATATTTCTTCTTTTATGTCTTCTCTTTCTGTTATTTTCCTACTGTCTAGTCCTTTTAGACTAGCCATAGAGTCTGTTAAAATTGTTAGGCTTTGGTTTTCTGTTTGTTGGAAAATCTCTATGGCTGTTTTTATGGCTGTTATTTCTGCCGTGTAGATCGATACCTTATCATTTAGTCTTTTCTCTACTGCTATTTTAGAATCTGGTAAGTACACCCCTATTCCTACTTTTCCTTCTTTTGTTTTGGAGCCGTCTGTGTAGCATATAGTTGAGTGACTTTTTCTTTCTTCTATTTTTTCCAGTGCAGCCGTTTTAATTGCTATAGTTTCTTTCTTGTTTATGTTTAATGCTATGTTTTTGTCTACTTCTATCGGCTGCAGTTCCCATTTGTTTTGTTTTGTTTTGTGCTTTAAACAAAAAATTATTAATGTGAGTCTATTGCTGGTTGTTAGAGGATGTTTTGACAGAGTCACATTTCAGATTCCCAGCAATATGCGTCCGTCACAGATTTTTCTTGGTTTTGTGTCTTTGGAAACGCCCATGTTAATCTTTTCTTTTCGTTTCTTTTTGTTAGAGGACCTAGTTAATTGATCCCCTTTAATCACCCAAGAGTTGCTTCCCTTGACTACAATAACAAAAATGTGATTATTGTGTTATATTTATCAGTATCTATGTATGTCCTCTAAAAAAGACTTATTTGCCACATATGATTTGCCTATCCATATCTATGTCATGGGATGTTGCGGTGTTGATGTCTAATACTATACATGGTAATCTCTGTGGCCAATTAGTTATGCATATGTTAGCACCAGTAAATAGTACAATGTGTGTACCACTGCCTGGAATTGGTCTGAATGCAAGTTAACTGATCCGCTATGAATCTTTCTGTATATTTGTGCTTCGTGAATGCTGATTCACAAGATAAGACACTCAACGCCCTTTTTTGCCTTTATTGACCATGCCAATAGCAATATACGATGCGATCTTGCAAAATATGGCTGCATAGCCACTGCTGACAAGTTTCAAAAACTTAAGGGTTTGCAAGACATGAGTGAACTAATACACACTTTGTCGATTCCTTCTGTGTGGTGGGTGCGTGTGTGTGTGCGTATGAGTGTATGTGTAAGTATGTTTGTCCTATCATTCCGCCAACAACATCCGGGTTGTTATAGAATTTATTATCTCGAATAAGGACCTCAAGAGTAATAAAATTTACCAAAGCCAAGACTTCTTGTAGTGATCAGATCCGGGTAAGACAAAGAGAGAGAGAGAGAGAGAGAGAGAGAGAGAGAGAGAGAGAGAGAGAGAGAGAGAGAGAGAAAGAAAAAAAGAAGCTTCTATAGTGAGAAATAAGTAGCCCACCAGATATCAACAGCGCCCGAGGAAATCTAAATGAGCTCGGCGCAAGAATATCAGATCCAAATTACTGCTTCTTGTTATCACCTTAAGAGATTACTTACCTTGAACTGAGCCCAAGATCTTCATAACCGCTCTTTAAGCGATCTTTTGACTTTTGACATATATATTTATCCGTATTATAGGAATAAACCAGTTGTTGGTTCTTCTTTCCTGTTTTTCTTTAGTCCAGTGACTCAAAGTTCCCTGGCTTCTAGGGTAGGAAAGCCCCCATGTCTAGTCTTCTTGGATACGGACGAATACGTTATGGCCGCCAAAGATCCGTTGGCAGTTAAAAATCGGATGAAGAGAAGGAAGGCGCCGCTGTCCGGGCAAAATTTCTGACTTTCAAATCTCTGTCCACTAACATTCTTCTCACCGAACTCGACTTGCACTTAAAGTTCTACTTATTAAAAATTAAAAGATTGCATGCAATTATAATAAAACAATTCTGCTTTGTCAAGTTTGATATCACAAATCGGTTTTGAGCTTGGCCAGTGATGAATGGATTAAATAAAGTCCGTAATTTGATGAAAGCCCTACGATAAATTGGGGATGAAAATATACTGTTTTCATCTATTGTTCTGAAGATGGATTTATTTGACTATTGCCAAGATAATCTGATACGAAGACGTGCAACCTTCATCCATCAACCATTTCAACGCTATTGTTAGTTTTTGTTTTGTCTGTTTGTTTGTTCTGTTTTGGGTTGGTTAATTTAATATTTATCCATTTCAACTCCCATAGCCGGCGAGAGGCTGCCTGGACACTATTGATAACATCCTGATGAGATTTCTCCTTCTGTCCTTGTCTATAGCCAGTGTGGCGGGCAGAGGGGAGACTGGCCCATTCCTTGATGTTACTTTTTCGCCTGCCCCGTTTTCCTCTGCATGATACAGGACCTTGCATGATCGATTCTGCAATTCCTTTCGATTAGTCTAATGGCCAAGCACAGCCCCCCCCCCCCCCTGCCTCGTTCCTCCCCCCCCCCTCCCCTTCTTCTAATAAAGAGCGTAGAGCTGCAGCGCATACACACGGTTTTTCCCAGCCTAACACTTGATATCCTGATCTCTACTGTCTTGTTCTACAGCCCGGGTCAAGGTATTATTGCAACTATATTCCCACAGATAAGAAGAAGAGTAAAAACAATACTTTTTCCACTCTTTTTTTTTCTCTCTGTGGGTTATTCCACTGTGAATGAAGAGAACAGTAGAAGGAAGTGCCTCAAGTGTTGGCCAACGTCCAGAAATACGAACGTGGTTAATTTATATCGCTTTAGTGAAACACAGCTAAAGATATCTTCACAATAAACATTGTGCTTCAATAATAATAATAAAGAACCATCTAACTAGCTCTTTGTCTATCTATCTATCTATCTATCTATCTATCTATCTATCTATCTATCT
Source organism: Peronia peronii (assembly GCA_039654565.1). NCBI lineage: Eukaryota > Metazoa > Mollusca > Gastropoda > Systellommatophora > Onchidiidae > Peronia > Peronia peronii. The sequence continues at coordinate 10,594 of JBCEWB010153941.1, forward strand.
ATCTATCTATCTATCTATCTATC
>JBCEWB010153952.1:0-10616 GCA_039654565.1 Peronia peronii
CCAAAACATAAAAACAAAAGTCTAACATGCACGGAAAATACATGTGACGGTTCTCCCGATATGGCACCGCCCCCCCCCCCCGGGGGCACGCCGAAAGGGACCGAAACATCAAAACTGAACTGAATTTGAAGCATTATTTCCTTTTAAGGACCGTCTTCTATTGCTTTAGTATCTCCGCTCTGCTGACAACCGAACATGATAGCTAAAACTGCATTTGATACAAGGTATTTCAAGTTTTAAATTGTTATCTAATTCGTCTTTCTATCTCTTTTGCTCGTATATGCAATCAAAGATGCATTTGAATTACTTTTTCAGTCTGTCCATTTAAAGCATTATTTCAATATTATAGAATTTGCAGTCGTTGCAGTGTTTCTATCTCTGCTCACTTCCACCCACAATGGCTACAACTGCATTCGATTGAGAACATTTCTAGCTTTAATTGATACCAACTTCGACTTTCAAGAGACTGTGTTCACTTATTTGAGGATTTCTATCTCTACTGGGCCCCTTATGACTAAAGTTACATCCGCTAGAGAATACATCAAGCTTAATATATTGGTCTTTTTATCTCTTCTGTTTCCGAACTATATGCAATGGAAAATGACTGTGAATAGTTTTTTCAGTCTTTGTATTTCAGGCATTGTTTCCCTCTAAGAGGCTTCATTCATTTTCCTATATATTTCTGTCTCTGTTAACATGCGCAACTGGTGGCTAAAGTTGCATTCGACAGAGAACATTCAAGCTATAAATTGATACCTAGTTTGTCTTATTATTTCTTAGTTACCTAATTACGTACAACTGAAGATGCCATAAATCGCTCTTCTGTATATAAATTGAAAGCATTATTTCTAGTGCGGGGAGGAAATACGGATCTTGATTTGGATAACTTGTTCTTAATAGTTAAAACAAACTGCACTACAAACTGAGCTTGAAACAATATTACTCTATGTTTATTCGCATTTGAAGATGCTGCCCATCAACACAAGAAATGTTTTAGCATTTTGAGTATCATGACTAGGATCCGCTCTTGATACATGAAGAGCCAAATGTAATATTATTGCTCCAGCGAATCAACTTTTGACATGATTCTGTTCTTTAATAAACTGCCAAAGTAAAGGAAACAGAGACACGCAGAAGAATTGGGGAAGCCACTGAATGAATGAACTCAAGTTTTAAAATGGTACCGAAGTGGTCGACAGAAAGAAATAGGGAAAATAATGTGTGAGAAACAGAGAGAAATAATAATATTCTAAAATTTCAAAAAATAAATGATGAACGTGGACTGAAGGAAAAAATTGAATTCTAGTAGGTTGAAAGGAAGAAAAAGAATGATAGGCTAAGATTCAAAAGTAGGAAATAGAGAGGAAGAAAAAGACGGTAGAGGCTGAATTGTAAAAGTAGATTATAGACTATAGGGCAACAGAAGAAACTTAGATGATTACCGGCCATTTGAATCAGAGGAAAATCCTCTAGGTAGGGCATATGATGGATTTCTAGACTGATCCAGAACACCAGATCGTGGACATAAGATTGTATCAGTCTGGATCAGATCTCAAACAGCACTGGTTCATAAACTTGAATATTGAATATTTGTATTGAAGGACAAATGTTATTTCTATTCAATAGACAACAACAACAACAACAACAGCAACAACAACTACAACAACAACAACAATCAACAACGATAAAAATGGAAGACGGGAAAAAGAGGAACGAAAAAAAAAAGACACTAACACCGATAACAAGAAAAATCTTTATTTAGTTTTGCCATTTTAATTCAAAATATATAAGTTTACCTGACTACAACTGAGAAGAAGAGGCAATGTCATATTTCAAGTGAGTTTTTAATGCACTTCTAGGTCTTCTTCAAGATGACAGTGAACAAGTCAGTTATCTCAGACCAAATGAAGGGGAGCATTTTTTAAAAACAAAATCTTTATTGAGGAACCCTAATCCTAACTGTAATCCCAGCATTAACACTAACTCAGCCCCTTACCTAAATCTTCATCCGAACCTTAATCCTATCCTATCAATAGCCGTGGAAAAAAAATCACTCCTTTTTTTTTCTCAAGGCATGTCATAGAAAAGTCCACACTGTAAACAGAAATAAAAAGAAAAGCGAAAGACGGCAAGAATCAAATAGATATGAAAAACAGAGAAACAAAGAACATAAGCAAGATTTTTAAAAAAGATTAAAAGAAAACAACTGGAAACATAATCATGCTAAATACATGTCTCGGTAATGCTCTGTATGGACGTACATCTTTTAACTGACTTTACGTGCGGGCGGGGGAAGGGGGGGGCTCTTGTCTATTTAGAGCCAGTTTAGGTCATCAGGATCTCTCTGCCGCGTCAGTTCGCCGAACATAAGAAGAGGGTTCACCTCTTCTCTTCTTCCCCTCGCAATCAAAGATGTAACACAAGCACCTGTCGTTTCGGTTCACAAACTGTTTGCAGTTATCACATTCGCAGTTCGCTACTGCCGAAGTTAAGGCTGTTAGGGATGCCAACAAAACAGCCACAAGGATCAGTTGGCGTTTCCGTAAACCTGAAAATTGGAACAAAAATACTACGATCAATGTCTTAGTGAGCTATTTGGATTGTCAACCAAGTTACTGGCCTTTGTCAAGTACAAAAGGTATAGAGGTATAAAAGGTAATTATTGTAAAGAAGAAAAAAAAAACAACACTTTTTCGCTTGATATGTGAAACATAAATAACCAAAATTCTGAGAAATTCACCATAATATATTATGATGAAAAAATTATTCTCTTATCGTGATATATATATATATTATTTTCACCATTTGTTTCAACAATAACAAAATAAAAAGTGATTTTATTCCTCTTTGCAATGTTTGTCCTACACCTCTTGCTCAAGGCAGAGGGAGGTAACCTAGCTGGCTGAAAAAAAAATGACTCAGTGGGTGAAGTATGGACTCTTAGTTCATCCCTGGACCACATACCGTTTGGACATTATGAATGCGCCTGGCCAATGACTACAGTTTAAACTGTTCCTTGATTTCTGGTTTAGGAAAATCATGAGAAATATGGCCTCCGACTTTGCTAAATCAAGGCAGGAAAAATATGCCTGGCTAGGCTTGGCGGTCTTGTATGAGAAGTCAAAAAGCAAAATCTTGGGAAAGATCAAGTGTGATGATAGACTAAACCTCCATATAGGTTCAGTCATTTTCAGAAACCGGAAGTAAAGTTCGGTAGCGTAAGTTTCATGCTCTCCTCTTCTACACGGGAGAGTTACAAAAGGTAGGTCTTTTGTGGGTCCGTGTCATGTTCCTTCATAATCTGTCACCTAGCTCAGTTGATTTCTATTATTGGCAAGGAAGCAACATCGGACCTAAATGTACCAATAGAAGATATTGGAGTTTCAGGATTTCTAATGCGTGGCATGTCCGGAAAGTAATAAGAAAATTACCATAAAATAAAAAAATTCTATTTGGACCTAACAGAAACTTACACAAGATTTACTGTCACTCTTTGGCTACTTTTCAATGCAGTCTCCTGGGTATCGACATATTTTTGCCAGCGCTATGCCAGAGAATAGATAACCTCTCTGAAGAAATTTGCGTCAAGCAATGGGAATCAATCTCGCATTTCTTCAGTGAGATTGTCATCACAGTCAAACTTTTTTGTTCTCCACGATGGTGTTTCAGTGGCACATCAGGTGACAATGTGATGAAGCCATGTCGGGACTATGGAGTGGGTGTGGTAAAATCTGCTATCCGTAGCGATGGGGTCAGTCTCTTATCAATTTGGCATTGTGGGGTGTTGCCTTGTATGCTGAAGAAAGATGTCCTTGTTCAGAAGTCCCGATTTCTTGCCGCGCACAGCTTCTCGCATCAGGATATACCTGACTTTTTCTCATTTCATTCCTATATTAAATGGAAACAATTTCATTGTGGATTTCGGTGGGATTCTTTCCTTTTGCATGCAAAAATCGCACAATCCTCTTCACCTCTGTCTTTGACCATTCTGCGATCCGGGTTGTAATGTTTAATTTGACACAATGATAGAATGCGTTCATCACTGATGCTGATATTTAGCCACAGGAAAGTGATTGATATTTCCTATTATACACAGTTTAGAGATCTTCAAAATAGTGATTATTCTGAAAGTCATGGGTATTTTCGTATTAATTTCCGGATAGCCCTCGCACATTATTATTCGTATATTATTCTGTTCTAAAAATTACCAGCCATCTTTAAAAGTGACACAACATGGTCCCTATGGTTATATTGCCTGTTATGTGAAAAGGAATTCTAATACAAACAAGATGGACGCATCCTTGACCAGACTGACCCATTGACTGCAGTAGTGTTAACCCTGGATCTGTGTATTAAGTCCTCCTAAACGACAGCTAACTCACTTAATTTATCGGTGATTGGGATCTGAAACGAAGCTCCTGGCTATATAGATTTTAAGGTTTGATTTTTTTCCTGCCATTTCTGGACTCAAATATAGTATCCCAAAGAGTGGATATACTTACTATAACTAGTTTAGACCATGGTTGTGCAACAGATGATGTATTTCAAATACTGATATGGACCACCCCGCCTTGACTTTGATGTATCACTGGTGGATCATCACAATTCTAAACAAAAGATTGGTCCGGATTATTTCCCCCACGTAATAAACTTAGTTATAATAATAATATGGTGTTCTGCTCTCATCCAACTCAGGTGTCAAAAATGAGACGGTGATAATACAATTCAAGTATTTATGTGTAATATTAAATTGTCAGATGCAGTTGCCCAAATGAGAATGCTATGAATAGAAAACCATTGTTGTATTATCCCTGACCCCATGTTTTATCTTAAGAATGCTCTTCTTTTCTCCTTATTTCTTCATTCTTACATTATTTTAATTAATTCGAGGTATATTGTCCCAACTGGACCCAGGTAAAGAAATATAATGGAGAAATCTATTTCTCACCTTTCAGTGTAGACAGCATTGCTAATGTCAAAAAAGCACAGTTGGTTCCTCTCAGAGTCTGTCATTGATCACACACGACGAATAAGTGAGAGCTTAATATATACAAATACCAGAGCCAATAAATAGTTTGATGACTGTATAAAAAGGCCTTCAATAAAATTTGCAGGTGATAAATCACTCCTGTTATCGAATGCTGAAGAGAATAAAAGATTTCTTCTCCAGTTATAGTTATAGATAACGAATGAAACAAACAGTGACAAAAAGATAATTAAGTCCGACAGAAGTGTGGGTAATAGATCTAGGTTGGAAGACAGATGGCAGACTAATTGGTTGATTGCCACTCTTTAATCTCGAAAGATTAAATGATCCGCTCGGTATTTTTTTTTCTCTCTTTTTTTTTTTTTCAGTCCTAAGAAAGCAGAATTATCTCGGCCTTAAGAGGCTGCCTTTTTTTTAGTTGAGATGTTTATGAGCTCAGAAATTTGAAATTCGGAAATTTTGCTCTGACAGCGGCAAAACTTGTGTTACATACATACGAGACTCACATAATATATTCACCATTATCGGAGAAGACTAGAAGTCGAGTCTCCCTACCCAAGAGGCCAATCGACCGTTGGGTCACTCAAAAATGCAGGTTCCGATCTTCGTGTCCCTCCATCCGCTAATGGCGGGATCCGCCAGTCGAACCCGCAGCCCACAACATGAGTTGTTCACCCCGGAGCCAATGCCAAACCACATGGCCACGGCGACCCCCTAGGATAGGTTTTTGCCTCGAGCCGTTTTTCTTTGTCTGGAAAAGATCTTTCATTCTTCACAGCCTGCCTCTTTTCCAGACCCTTCAGGAGCCATCGTTCCCTATCTGATGAGATCAAATAAGCCTTTTTTTTTTTTTCAGCCGGCAGCTAAGCTGCTTCCCTTTGCTAAGTATAAATAGATGTAGGAGTAACATTGCGAAGCAGGAAAAGTAATTACTTTTTGTCTTGTTATTTGAAACACGTGAACGAAATATTCTTTAACAGTTATCACGATAAGAGAAAAAACTTTTTTTTTTTTCATCATTATGGTGAATTTTTCAGAATTTTCTGTCATTTATGTTTTACATAGCAAGTGAAAAAGTGATTTTTGTTTCCTTCTTGACAATGGCTTTGTTATAGATTATACTTCTTATACTTGACACCTTTAAGTAATTGGCTGACGCTCAAAATGGCTCATTCCATGGGGTTTTGATCCTCTTTGAAGATATCTTTGCATAGGATTCGGAGCTGTGGTTCCCAGTAAGTCACCTTTTTTTCCCACTATATCTTCGTAGGGCAGATCCTTTGGGTTTCGCCCGGCATCCATTCTTATGACATGACTAGGTTAGTAACATCATCTCTGTTTCAGGAAACTTTCAGTATCTGGCAGTGAACCATTTCGACCGTCAGCCAAATTACTTCCCTTTGTCAATAGGTATGACACGGGCATCGTAACAAAGGGAAAAAATTCACTTTTTCTCTTATTTGTGAATTATGAATAACAGATTTTTTTTTCATAATATTTTGCTTCATGTGTTTCAAATACAAGAGAAAACGTGATTTTTTTCACCGTCTTTGCTTTAAGCCTTTCTATCTAGGAAAGTAGGATTATCTCGGCTTTTTTAAGAGTTTGCCTGCTTTTGCTGAGAAATTTTGTGGATAGAAATTTGGAATTTGGAAATTTTCCCCGGACAGCGGCACGCAGCCTACTCTTTCATTGATTTTGAACTGCCAAGGGTTCTTTAACGTCCATAACGCACACACGGGACCTCCGAAATATATTCGCCGAGAAGGCTAGACGTCGGGCTCCCCTACCCACAGGAAGCCAGGGGACCGTTGAGTCACTGAAAAAAATGCAGGTTTTCAGTCTTCATGTCCTTCCATCCCCCGATGCAGGACCCGTGAGTCGATCCGTGCCAGTTTTCTCCGTGAGCAGACGCCAAACCACAGAGCCACTGTGCCCCCCACCTTCTTTGCTATGCATGTCTTACATCTATTGTACTCGGCAAAGGGAAACAATCTCACTGACTGAAGAAAATGAGTCATTGCAGCTTTTCTTCGAGGCTGTGCTGTTTTCTTTCTTTTCTTTGTTTTTTTCTTTGGTTTGGTAACTTTGTCCTAGCATGTGATGTTGAAGATGCATCAGAGAAAGCTCATGTGGAAAGCACCATTTTAGACATATATACGCACACATACGTAGGCAAGCAGTCAGACTGACAGGCAGACAGGTAAACAGACAGGCAGGCAGGCAGGCAGAGATATACAGTCAGAGGCAGACAGGCAGAGACATACAGTCAGAGAAAAAGTCAGAGACAGACAGGGAGAGAGAGAGAGAAAGGTACAGAGAGATAGACAGACAGAGAAACAGAAAACCAGATACACAAAGAGAGACAGAAATAGAGAGACAAAGAGAAACAGATTCAGAGTGAGAGAGACCTAAACATAGAGACAGAGAGACGGAGGCACAGAACTAGAAAGACATAGACAGTAATTTTTTCTCTCTCTTTTTCTGTCTTTCTCACATTTTAAAACGACAACAAGATGAATCTTCTATTTCTTATGGTTTCACTTCAGTGTTACATGCCACGAAAGATGTCAACATATCGTAGAACCTACCGCTATACATTTTAGGACTATAACATTTCCCTTTAAGTGGCTGATAAATTTTGGCGTGTTATATCGATTCCAGGCGGAAAAGAGATCTGAAACCCTTCCAATGCACAAAAAGACGAGCTTCCAAGCTTTGAAATAACAAGATGTGCTTTCTTTTCTGAATTAACACACCATTGCTAATAAAAATGCTCACATACCGCTACTTACTTAAATATTATTGGCTCCATTACTAGGGACTGACATGATACATGGCGTCCTATATCGATCCCAGATGACAAGAGAACTTCGGCTCTCGTCAGAAAGACGAGCTCTAAAGTTCTACAACGACACCATGACAAATGTTCTTTCTCTTGTGGTCCCACAGATACACGCCACCAAAGATCCAAAGATGCTCACATACTTAAAACTGTTGGCTATCTGCTCCCTCGGATCGGTACATGTTGACATACTATATGATATATATTAATCTCAGATGACAAAAACCATGAAAATTGATAGTTTCCTGATAAAGACGAGCTCTCAAGCTTTGCAACGACACCATGACAGAGGTTCTTTCTCTTGTGATACCAGACATACAGAAGACCAAAGATTCTCACATATCAATATCTAACGATGTATATTTTAACATTATCTTCCTTGCACAGAATGATACATTTTGGCATACTTATAACGATGAGCTATGTACAATTAAAATACATTTGAAATCCAAGCTTTCAAACCTAAGAAATGGCACCAAAATGGGCTTTCTGTCTCTTGTGCTTCCCGAAATACAGGTTCTGGTTTCCGAATTACACGTAATTGAAGATGCCTATGAATCGCTTTGTAGTTTCTGCATGTAAAGCACTATTTCCCTGTAAAAGACTGTTTTCACTTGGTTATATGTTTCCAAATCTGCCTACATCAATCCCTGATGAACAATGTTGCATTCGATGGAAGATGAAATAATAATATTCTAAACTTCAAGGAAGAAATGATGAATGTTCTGTTCGGAAGAAATAAAACGTAGACTGAAGGGAAGAATTGAAGTCTAGTAGTTTGAAAGAAAGAACAAGAATGATAGGCTAAGATTCAGAAGTAGGGTAGAGAGGAAGAAAAAGATGGTAGAGACTGAGTTGTAAATGTAGATTGTAGACTTTAGGGCAACAGAAGAAACTGAGATGATTACCGGCCGTTTGAATCAGAGGAAAATCCTCTAGATAGGGCATGTGATAGATAACTAGACTGATCCGGAACACCAGATCGTGGAAATAATTTCAAACAGCACTGGTTCATAGACTTCAATATTGAATATTTGTATTGAAGGACAAATATTATTTCTATTCATTGGACAACAACAACAACAACAACACGATCCCCGCCACCACCAATAACAACAACAATGATAAAAATGGAAGACGGAAAAAAGGAGAAAGAGAAAAAAAAAAAGAATAACTAATACCGATGTGGACAAAGAAATCTTTAATTAGTTTTCCCATTTATAATTCAAAATATATAAGAGGCAATGTCATATTTCGGAAGAAGTGGGTATTCATTGCACTTTAAACAAGTCGAAAGGGCCCCATCCTTGCCATGAGCAATATACATATCAATTCGCAGCAATGGTTCTTGGTGAATGTGTTAGATTCTACTCGCGGTATTTTTGTCTATGTGCTTGTGACTGGGTGTATCTTGTATGTATACTGTACCTTATTAACTGTGAATGGATTTCTTCTTGAAAGCAGTTTGATCGTATACAATCTATAAAATCAACAAACAACTCTATTTAGCATGTAAATCTAAAATAAATAAATTAAAAATAAATAATAGTGTAAATGGATCACAATTTTTGTTTTCTTTTTAATTCTTTTTGTTTCTTTGTTTGTCTATTGTTGGTGGTGGGGTTTTCTTTTTTTCGTTTTTGTTTTTTGTTTGTTTGTTGTTTGTTTGTTTGTTTGTTTTTGTTGTTGTTGCTTCGTTTGTTTGTTTTTGAACCTGTGTGCAGATGAGGATAAATTGTATATTAATAATCAAGATTTTAAGTGCGTTGTTTAATATTCTTCAATTGATTTAAAGCTATGCAGTGCCAGTAAGACAAATGTAATAGAATATTTATTATTGGTTTCATCACTTAATTGTGCTCTATATATTACAATGAATCACTGACCTGTACTCTCTCCAGAAAGTCTTGGGTTTCTAGGTCTTCTTCAAGATGACAGTGAACAAGTCAGTCATCTCAGACCAAATGAAAGGGAGATTTCTTTTTTTTAACAGAAGAAAGGTCCACATAGAGGTTTACACGTCAGGTCGTTAAAAAAAACCTTTATTGAGGATCCCTAACGCTAACCCCCATCCCAACATTACCACTAACTCAGCCCCATACCCTAATGTTCATCCGAAAATTAACCGGATCCTATCACAAGCCATGTAAAAAAAAAAACAGTTTTTTTTTTTTTTTTCAAGGCATGGCTTTGAAAGATCCATACTGTGAACAGAAATAAAAAGAAAAGCAAAAGACAAAATAACTATGAAAAACGAGGAAACAGAACAACAGCAAAAGATTAAAAGAAAACAACTGGAACCATAATCATGATGAACACATTTCTCGGCTGTTGGTTGTAGCTTTCTGCTTTGTATGGGGGTCCATCTTTTAACTGACTGTACGTCGGGGAATCTTTTCATGATCTCTCTGCCGCGTCGTTTTCACTGGTCATACGAAAAGACTTCAGCACTTCTCTTCCTCCCCGAGCAATTAATGGTGTGACAAACGCACCTCTTTGCTCTGTCCGCATAGTGACGGCAAGTTGAACATTCGCAGTCACCTACTGCCGAAGTTAAGACTGTTAAGGATGCCAACAGAACAGCCACAGGGATCAGCTGGCGTTTCGGTAAGCCTGTTAAATTGGAACAAAAAACTATGATCAATGTCTTCTTAGTGAGCTATTTTGACCGTCAACCAAGCTACTGTCGTTTTCCAAGTACAAGAGGTATAAAAAGCATTGTATAGAAGGGGAAAAAAAAAACTTTTTCGTTTAATATGTGAAACACAAGTAACAGAAAACTCT